>UZAF01016872.1:0-10299 GCA_900617895.1 Haemonchus placei
GCTCTGAAGAAGGCGATCCACGCCGAAACGTAAGCCGGAATAAAGTTTCCTTATCAAGTCCGAGTTCAAGCAATGAAAACCAAAGTTTGCACTATGCCGAGGTTTAAAGATAGCCGTACATGGCGAAAATGGAAACCATGTGCACGTTTGCCAACATTGTGTGCTGCAACATGCTACAGTATATTCCAAAATATGCAGGTTAGTGCGGGTAGTGCCTTAACGTTTTTTCTTGAACTTTTCGCATGTTGCACGCAGGAACTGTCCTCCATTTCTTTACTGGTTTTTTTGAGTCCTGCTTACTAGTACTCTAAACTAGGATTACGTATCCGAAAGGTCTTATTCTAGTCAGGAAACATACGGAGGAGTCAAAGGGATCTGGAAATGGTTCCGGGGCGGAGTGCCGTATTGCTGGAAGGACTGTGAGGTGTTTCAGGAAGCAGTGTCGGGCTAGTGCTTCAGTCCTGGCCTAATACCATAATTGTAGAAACCATTTGTTATAAAATGTCATTTGTCTTCAAAACTCCAGGGATGGTCGTGACATTTTCTTTCACTTTAATGTCCAATTTCTTCAAATCTACTGCTGCCTGCCGAACTCTATATTGACTTCTGTCCTTCTATGCATGGCGCAATTTATCGGACAGGTTGGAGTCTAATCGAGAACATTGCGATTCTCGAGCGCTCCAGGGTCCATGTACATGTGGATACAAATGTACTGCCCTGTAAATTACACTACATAAATTTCCATGAATTGCTTTTACTCACCACTGCGAGAGTAGCTCTGCAACCCATTGCCGCCATCAGGGGTAATTGTTTCAGGGCCGAGGAGCTTATTTGTTGTTTTCTGTGTAGCTGGAGGATACTGTCAATTTGTGATGTTTTGGACCTTACTAATGAAACGAACAGTTTATCGAAAATGACAATTAATGACCAAGGCTCCAAAATCTTTTTTTATAAGCTCCTCTTGCGAACTCCAGAAACGACAGTGCGGAATTTTTCGACGCTGTATAAAATCTAAACAAAATAATTCGAAGAAGCGCATAAGGCAAACTAAAACGATAATATACGAAGGCGGAGAGGACCTTATCCATGAATCCCATGGGGAGGTCCCGCATATTTCTGATTTGTTCTTCAACATTCACACCGTGAGCTTCAGCCATTTGCCACTGTAAAGCTCTCACTTTCTTTTTCATAAAAACAGAATGTCGACATTCACGAGGTTTAGTGCCTCACGGTGTCAGCCATTACAGCAACGGCAATTCTCTTCGCAACTGGCATCGCGCCATAAGGAGCTGAGAAGATTGATATCAGATGTTGTGCACATGAACGTAATGTTGCGCATGTGTTGTGTTTCTGAAAATCCGGAGTCGCAACTCAATTCCTTCTCAGCCAAGCTTCCGTTGTATACGTATGAGAGTTCGAGTTCTCCCATACAATTCTAACTATCACTATGCTGATTTCTTTGAAGCACGTTGCACAGGCCTCAGCGCTCGCCTGGACTGATCTGATTGACAATCAAGTGAAGTATTTAAACAAGGTTTTATACTTGCCGTTCTTACTTCCCCCGCATCTATCTTACAGAAACAATTCTCTTGCTGATGTGACTGAGCAACAATAAACACAACAACAATTAGCCAACAATGAACACTACATGTTAGGTTGGAAGGCTTGGTTGGCTTAGACCAAAAATCGATCGGGGATTCAAACCCGCGACCATGCGTGTGTTAAGTGCGCCACTTGCCACTACGCTACCAACGCCCTCTTATAAATGGCGGAGTTGGTGTAGTGGCAAGTGGCGCACTATCTCACACGCACGGTCAGTGGTTCGAATCTCGGATCGATGCTCTCCTAGGCCAATCACGCCTTCCATCCCTCTGGGGTCAGCTAATTGGTACCAGACTCGTCTGAGAGGATAAAAACATTGATTTGTACATCGGCTGTCCACCGAAAGTCTTTGTAGAGGCCATATACGCACTCATTACGCCACTACGATTCTGAATGGATGTCGAGTGGGGGGCGCATAGCAAACAGTTCCCATAAATTCACTATGTATCAATATGGAAGGATTTTTCTGCACGACACTCATTTTGTTACCATATTCATGGCGCACCCTGCATTACATACCATCGGTGCCTTAAACCTGCTGCTCGTACTCGTACCAAATTTAAACGTTTCAGGTCAAAATTAGCAATTTTCATCTACGTCCCGCTTCCTACAGGCAAAGTCAACTCGCGTTACCTCCCATGAATGTTCTCGTTCTGCTTCCTGTACCTACCGAATTTAAACACCTTAGGCTTTAGGGAACAGTAGCTAAGAATTTTCCTTCAAGCGCAAAATGTTGCGCACACCCCACCTCTCGGGAGCAAAGTGGGGTCCCACTACCAGCCGTGAGCGTTTCCGTACTATTGAATGTACCCCTAACAAATCAAAATGCTCCAGATCTACGGAAACTAGAACTATAAATTTTTCGCTAAACATTTATGATTAGTTTCCCCACCCCCTGTGGACTTGTGAGAGACGATATGACTAGCTCGAAAAAAAGATTCGATTCAAAAATTACATCTTACGAATTACAAATTTTCCTATGGACTCAACTTAGCGAAAACTTACATCCGCCTGGAGGAGATCGCGAGCAATAGCAACTTCCCAGTGTTCGAAAAACCCTAAGATAACCTCCTGTGGAAACAGTAAACACAGCGTCCTTCCCACACGAGCGAATGTATCATATGAAGGAATCTCATATTGACGGAGGTAGAAATATGTCAAAATCTGCAAGTCTCCATTGATACACAATAAAGAAAAAAATTCACGCTCCATAAAATCTTCACCGTTTTCATATCGGATGCATGAGTTGCCGTCAAAATGCAACGATCTTCATGGGAAACCATTAGTAGTTGCTCGGAAGGCAGCGATGTGTGCGTGTGTATGACAACCTGTTTGCAACGTTCTCGTGAAATACGACTTCACACAGAACAGAACGACGTAAATTAGCGTTTAGGAGCGTTAAAGTCGTCGAAATCGCTATGAATTCCGCCGCGCACAGTCGAATCGCACGAATACCGTATTTCCCCCCCCCCCCCCCCCCCCCCCCNCCTTCCCATCCCCCACCAATTGAACCGAAATTTTTGCGTTGTCTAAAAGTCAGTTTTTTCCTGCAAGGTAGCGGTCAAACCAATTTGACCATAGAACAGCGGACAAGATCCTCAGAAAATATTTTCGCCTACGTAATCAGTTGCTACAACCCCGCTTTTCCCTTGGTGCCACCCCTGGTGCATGGCGGCGGTACGAATTCGGAATTGTCTAGTCATTGACGAGCCCACATGCGTGCTTCTCTTAACTGGGGTGTTGATTGCTCTACGAATGTTTCAGCAGGTTTTTAACTTTGCCATCAAGTTTGGATTAACATCCTGCAAAATTGTTACCCTATCAATTTTTTTTGTGGAACAACTTCCTTGCCAAGCTTAGATTTTTTTATCTACCGCCTAGAACATGGACGCAATCGATGTGGTCCTCACAGCTCTCAATGTATTACGAAATCATCAAAAGAAGTAGTTCTGAGAAGAAGAAATATCCTAATAGTGCTCTTCGCTCCCCGGTTTCTTCATTCTCTCAATTCATTCGTAAATGGGCTAAATAAAATCCGAGAAGAGGCAAAAAGGCGCACTTTCAGAGTTGGACTTGCATCTTCAAGAACTTTCCGATGGACGAAGAATTCTCTGGGAGACCCTTCAGCTACCGTAATTACCCAATCGTGACCGGGAGGCTTTCCGCCGTTCAATATAATCGTCAATATCTTCTGAGCACTAGGTTTTGTTGGAAGTTGCTCTCTGCAAGTGAACAGAAAAATGTCTATATAAATTTGAACACAGAAAAATGAAACGTACAGATTGAGATTTATCAGTCGTTCGATGTTGAAGTAGGATGAGGGGATGGTTAGTTGAACTCTCATAGCTAGAGTCGGCAGGTGCTCAATGATTTTCTTCAAAAGATTGAGAGGTATCAAAGTTTCAGCCACGAACGCATCGTTCTTCCTTCCCAGTGGTACTGAATATTGCCTTCACAATGCGTTATTCACCATTGGTTGCAGTGTTTTTTCTGCCTTTCCGCCTTAGCCATTCAAAAAAGGAACCAAATGGTCAATTCCTCAATGCCGGAATTTGAAGTCTCTTTTTAAAGCATGTGGCGCTGATATTTCGTAAGTGATCAGCATAAAGTGTCAGTTGGGCTACGCACGCTAATGCGTGCACCCATGCCCACTACCGCTTACCTACGACTTGTTTGAGGTCCGATATGAACAGTATAGGTTGACTTCCCATTTCATTACTACATATTTCCCCTTCGCGCTCACTTGACATTCACACTCTTCGTCGAATTCTTAGGGAATCCAGAATAGTCTGCCATGAAAGTCTTACATATTGTGTCTTGACTCATCGAAGAGTTTTCCAAGCAATCTGCACCTCTTTTTATTTGGATCTAACAAGATTATTGTTTCAAAGACTGTCAACATTTCTGACTGCTCGGGACTTGGAAGACTCAATCTCTATGGCTTCTCACAAATAATGAAAGGGGTTCAGGCAAGGGTCATTACCCCTTGCCTGAAACCCGCCTAGTATTTGGAGCTTTCGATAAAGAAAGAGAGCCCGGCGTCAGCCGCCGGTCAAGAGAGAGAGAGCCCGGCGTCAGCCGGCCGAAGTGAATGGTAACGTATAAAAAGCAAATAAGCCACCAGCCGCAATTGCCGATTGTGAGATTCTAGAGTAAGGGCGAGAGTGAAATCATTGGCGTAGACCAATCCTCAAAAGCTGTGATGTAGACAGCATAGCGGACTTTCTCTGACGACCAGTAGCCGTACTAGTTGGCCGAGGTGTTCTATTTCCATTGAAGAGACGTAAGTAAGGTCAGAACATTGGCACATGGGTGTGCCAACTTCCCTCGTGGAACGTGACTGTGTGCTGATGGTTGAGTGGCGAGGAGTGAGCCGTCGGACAAAACATACTGCTGAATAGAAAGAATCGAGTGGAGCAGACTTCGACCTAGCCTGACATAGTAACGGTATCGAAGCACTGCAAATTCCAAAATCACTAACAAGGGAAGGATACTTGGTCGCAGTGGCCATTCAAGACGATATGTATACCGCCATATGTGGCATACTGAAAGCACAGTTTGATCAGCATTCAACGAGGGCGTTCTGGTTTACTGACCAGAAAAATCTTGAATTAGCCAGGTATTGTTTGCATTATCCAACGCTTCTTCTTCCTGTGGAGCACGTAGCACAACTTGGGGTGGCACAATCAGTTGTACACACCACTGACAAAATCGATCGCCACAAGATTAAACGAACGCTTCAAGGTAGGTGGATAACAACATGAACGGTCTTCGAGGTGGAATGTCTCCAGCATAAATTCAGGAAGAGAAGAAGGACCTTTGAAGCCACGGGATATTATTGTAAACATAAGATTCGCTAAATGCAGCTATTCTATTTCAGAAAAATCAAGAAGAGAAAAAGAGGGTGCTGCTTTTAAATACTAGGATGAAGTTGCAAACTGCAAGGCAGTTACACAAAATGGTTACCTAATATCTCAAATCTTATGAAACATGCGTTTTATATACTGAAATATTAGTCAGTATATTAGTCGCATGTGTGTATGGACGGTTCGGATGGACGGTTCCTCTCAAAGCTCCGCTCGGCGGACAACATCGTTTTGTTTTCAAGCAGCTTGGGCTGACGACGCTCAAATTAAGACCGATGGTACACCCATCAAGGAGACCTCGTCCTACGTTTATCTCGGACGTTCATGAGTATGGACAACGACATGAGGGAAGAACTGGTGAGGCGGCAGAAAACAGTGTGGGTAGCCTTCGGACCTCTCTCAGAGGTCTTTCTGATAGAGGTCACTAACCATCTGGCTGACCCGGAACTTCGCGCTAATCTGTTCGATTCCACAATTCTTCCTGCACTATGTTGCGGGTCGGACATATGATGAAATATGTACAAGAAGAACAATTGAGTGTGCTCCCCTAGGATCTTCACGATCTAAGGTAGGTCTGCTGCGAGATGCGGAGACGAGCTTATCGATCACGTAAAACACCTGCGAAAGCAGCTGAACGACTCCTTACAACGCCATCTTCGTCGATTTCTAAATCTACCTTATATGGCGACCGCGAAACACAGAAGCGAATGGTTTGTTGCTGGCGCTCGTACATGAGTGAAGATGAGCCGTATAAGTATAAGTAAGCTATATACTGACATGTTAACACATCAGTTGTTGGAGCTTAAGACCATTTTCAGTAAGACAGGTTTTCCGCATTTGGCTGTTCTTTATTCTACTTTCGCTGTATTGCTGAAAGAATCTTTATGAACCAACGGTACACCCTCTTATAGAAGAAAACAAACAGTACACACTTGCTTCGCTACAAAATTCAATCAAAATCGAAAACGACTTCAAGTGGCACAGAATATCCGTCATTTAGGACACAGAAAGTAAATGAAGATCTTACTTATGATTTCAGAGCTTCCCATTAGAGTGAGGGAGATCTCCTTGATTTCTGGCGCATACTGATTTCGAGGGCAGTTGTTTCCAATCCCTGCAGCTCTCGTAACATTATTATCGCGTGCTGAACATTCTGCCGAAAATATTAAAAAATCGACCTCCTCTGATTTCGTTCTGCTTCTTCGAAAAAGATGGTCCAATTGAAATCATTTCAAACAGGCACAGCAAATCTGGTAATGAAGGCTCCGTGAGTCTTTTTCCTGCGTTCATATTATGCAAGACTGTCCACAGCAAGAATGTCTCATGCTCAAGCTTTCACTGGGTACTTGTTAACGCGACTGACGCTTAATCCACTTCTAAATTTTGGTGTCGAAGGATGATCATTTTTGCATTGATATATAGTCATAAGGGCGGAGGTGGTGTAGTGGCATGTGGCGCACCATATCACACGCACGGTCAGGGGTTCGAATCTCGGATCGATGCCCGCCTAGGCCAACCAAGCCTTCCATCCCTCCGGGATCGGTAAATTGGTACCAGACTCGTCTGGGAGGATAAAATCACTGACTTGTACATCGGCTGGCCACCGCAAGTCATTGTATAGGCCACATACGCACTCATTACGCCACTACGATTCTGAATGGAAGTCGAGTGCGGGGGCGCATCCCTCAGACGGGATTGATTAACGCCAGAAACTTTAAACTTAACTTTATATAGTCATTACTCTCCATTATGTGCCGCCTCCCATATGCGAATGTTAGGTATTCCTTATACCTATCATCAGTTTTCAACCCGCCAGAGAACGTATTCGAAACTGTTAGTGGCTTCCTGAGCAGCTAAAGTTACCGGCACACCGGAACCAACTTGGTGTGCCGGTTTCTCGGCTTGTCTATCTGTTCATTCAAAAGAAAAGAACAAAGAATAAAAGAATGTTAGAAAAACATCGCCTCATCACTCAGCGATCAGCTGTGTGATGAGGCGGGCGCGAATACTTGCAATCTGTATCGCCTCGACACTCGTCTGATGTGACATGGGTCGAGGGGCGGGAAGGCCGCACGAGCCGGGAACGGAGCTCCCACCGTGCCCTAACCGCCGACTTTCTGAGCGCGAGAGGGTCCTTGCTATTACCCTTGGTGGCCACTGGGTATTCCTAAGGGCAGAACACAGTAACCATTATCGTTAACTGTGCCTTTAATACTGAAAGAACAAGATTTTCATCGCATCTTTTATCTTTCCAACACAGTTCTTCTTTGATGGGCTGGTGCTTTGTTAACTCAATGAGAAATGGTCGCTGTTTCTAGTTATTTCTAATGGTCTTTCTGTTTGTTTCGTTTCGTTTTTATGGTAGCTAACTTTTTAAATATGAAAAAGCCTAAAAAGCGCTCACATCAGACTACACAGCTGCTTAGGAAGCCGTCCAAGTTTCCGAGTACATTTACAGGCGAGTTGAAAACTGAACTGTTAGGTGTAGGAATGAACTGTTAAGTGTAGTCAATACCTAAATTCCGAAATTTCAGCTTTCAATTCCTTCTGTATCTCGCTTAAGGAGTAACTTATCCCTTGCCTTATCCGTCTTTGAGCGATTGATTGGATAATTATACTGAAATCACAGAATGTTTCCAGCAGGGGAATCAGTACACATCGCGTCTTTTTAGGAATATTAGTGTACAATATCGCAATAATGCGTTGCCTACTTTATGTGTTTGCTTCAGCGATTTATATGGTTGCTGACCTATCCAGTTAAATTTGGTAGCGCTCAAATATTAAATAAAAACTAAGTATGCCAAAAGCAGATGCAGCAAAGGTAGAACAGATTAAAAAGGTGCTTAGTTGCGATACACGCATCAGGTGTGCCTAAGGAATGCAAGTGCCAGTCTCATAACCTACGCACCTCCGTTGTCCTCCTTTACAGCGGTCAATCCGTAAGCATAGCACCACAATACATTTTTATGATATACAGCCATTGGATTGGAATGAATCGTATTGCCGACCTCTTTCATTTCCTAAATTTCCAAATTTCTGATCACTCCGCTCTGTTCCTATAAATGAGTTAGGGGATGAGTGTTGTTCAATTTGATAAGTTTATACCAGGGACGAAAGTTCGCTTCAAGCATAAACTCTATGACCTGCATCACCTTTTGCCCCGTTGATCATCGATTGCTCGAACAAACGCCGCGAACGTCTCCATTCACCCCAGAGCAATTTGATCTAGTGGATTCTTCGGGCACAACGGGCATATAATTGCTTTCTTTTGAAACATTCCTTGATGAGGGGTTATTACATGAAGTCTCCCGCCCACACTTCATCGGATACTTGGTACAAGCAACAGATCCCTCCCTTATTTCCTTATCTTTTTTCGCTGTTGGGACTAATCTTCCGGAATTGTTCTGCATAGGCGGTGACGTGAACCTCCGAAAAAGCGTGATGAATGACGATGACGACACGACTGCCCGTGTCGTGACTTTCGTACGACCTCTTCGCGCACTGTCTTCCATTGCGGCCGTGGCACTACATCACACGCGCAAAGTCTCTCCAACGAATATTGGACGGTTGTCAGAGTTTCGCACTGCGTCCCACCGCGCAACAACACCGCAGCCCTTTGCCTGCGTATCGGCGGAAGTGATTGAATGGCCTAAAAGTGGATATCTCGTCAGTCAGTCTCGACTTATACACGCGCATGTTTCGGCTGGAACTCTGCATGGTTCCATACTTCATCGTCGACATTCCCTCGCTAACCCTAAACTATTCGTCCGCAGTCCCGACGTCAGTTATTCCTGGTAACTTCTCTGCGGAATTGAACGATCACATGATATGCGCAGTTTCTATCAAGGACCGGCAAGCTGAGGAGGAATATTCCAAATGACCACGGGTGAGGTTCATAATTTTGATGGTGACCGTAACCCGGTTGTCCCTCTGCGCAGCTGTCCATTCCCCGGACAGCCTCTGGTGCGCAGCCCGTGGAAGGTGGAATTCCGGTCGTCGACGGATAAATGGAGTGGGAGCTCCTGCTTCGTTGCGAGTGGCGACCGGACGTGCCGAACGCCCCCCGGCCAACACCACTACGCATGAGCAGGAGGGTTAACGCGCATTGTCGACCCCTAGTGAGGTGGACCCATCCCGTAGGATTTTTGGTCAAGCTCACCTTTCACTGTGTTATTAGGCATAAAGCCACTTATTCATTTTATGTTTTGTTTATGTTTAGCGGGGAAGTCCATCTCTTTCATATTTATTTCGATCATGACGGACAACATTCTTTCTCGGCTTCTTTCTCTTTTACGCGCACAATATATCTGACAAGTCCAACCTTAACGATGACATGATTGCTAATATTAGCCTTTCTTAATTTTGATCTCTGAGCGCAGTGTTATGGGGATAGCGCAGTCTCGTGTTTAAGTGTAGGGCCACGAGGGTCGCTGTAACTGGATCGCAGAGGGGCAGATAACACCAAGTGGCAACTCACAAGGAAGAGGACCGCCAGCACCGTGGCAAGGTGAGGTTAACAAGCGCAGTATCCTTGTGCTCTTCTCGGAAGTTACGGCGGCCTTCACCCCACAACTTCTTTCCATCGTCGTGCCCCGTGGAGTGAACGCTCGTCGCGACAGCCTGGTCAAGGTAGAGCGCAAGTCCTTTAGGCATCAATCAAGGCAGCACGGACCCCAGTATTGGAAAAATGAGCGTGAAGTTGGTTATTCCTTGTCGTCTTCACTAAGCCCTCAATCCGTTGGAGTAGTGTAGAATACATGAGGAACGCAGTGGGGGGGGGGCTTGAATACTCCCATACTCCCATATATCCCTTCTGCTCAGATCTGAAGCT
>UZAF01016872.1:21741-32035 GCA_900617895.1 Haemonchus placei
GAGGCGAAGACACCGATTATTCTTGTAAATTATGGAGTGAAAGTTGGTTTGGAGTCCTGTTTGATCTCTTCGTGCGCAATAGGACACTTTGGTGATTCGAACCGGTCATATTGTCACGATGAAGCTCCTGACCGCAGAACAGAAATTGTCTAGAACTTTCGTGAAAGAGGTTCTTTGACCTCATAACCTTTGATCAGTGACCACACTGGAGCCCTGACCTAAATCCCATGAATGTCTCAATGTGGTCAGCCTCTGAGATGAAAGCATCCTTTAGCTCAAACAAGAGAAGAAATAATCTCGAAAATGCTTAGCAAAAAGCCGGGATCTTTTCGATGACCCTAGCTGCGTGCCACCGTCAATGCCGTCCATCGTCGTCTTTGGGGTTGGGTGAAAGCAGAAAGGAACAGATCCCAGTTTCAATGTACATTTTTGATAAGAAATTTGTGATAAACCCTTTAATGAAATTTGTTTGCTCTATTGGCTTCCTATTCGTTTTCTGCGTTGGGATTTCTGTGTAATCATAATTTTGGCCCACCCTGTATTTTGCAGAATGATAAAGCCACTGACCGAATCAGTTTATTAAGCAACTAAATGTCGACAAAGAGAGGATGTTGCATGATTGACATGATTGATTAGTAATTGAAATTATCTCAAAAATACGATTGTTCAAGCTAAAGTAAAGGCTATTAATGACTTTTTCGCCAACTTACTGCGCCAACTGTTGACGACTACCTTCTTCTGCTCATTGATACCTCTAATTGCTTGTTTCCTTCGTAAATCTTTCCTCCCACGATGCCCATACGTTTCTATTAGACTCAAGTCCAGGTTGTTTGCTAGCCAAGGCAAAAGTTCAATTTGATGCCGACTAAACCGAGCACGGGTGCTCCGGACGGGGCGTTATCCCGCATGATTCGGGCTTCTGCTGCCGATTCTTACACCAGAAAGGAAGGAAAGCACGTCGCATTACGACTCGATAACCGGAAGAGCTGGGCTTTTTCAGAACAAACAATAAAGACGTTAACAGAAAGAAGTTGCCGCCCATACCATGACCATGGCATGACTGATCCTCCTTTGAAGTTTCGTCTGGAAAAGCGAAACTTATATTTTCAGATNTGCCAGTAGAACATGTTTCCATTTGAGGCATCACTGTTAAACTTTTTTCATAAAAAACAACCTGGAGAGAGAAACATTGAGAGAAAGAAGGGTAAACGACAAGCCATGAAAAGGCATCTCACTCCGGGGTCCGGATGCAATTACTGGCAAAAGCGACCCGGTTGTCGCGATGCTTTTTGGTCATAAGAATGCCTTCCTCATTCTCTATCAGCGATAAACTCAGACTTTTCTATCACGATTCTAACAGTAATCATTGGGACATTGATTTTCGGAGAGGGCTTGATTTCTGTACTTCGTCGTATTGGACGCTTCTCTCAAAATCGTTCGCTTTCGCCTATATCCCTCCGAAAGTAACGAAAGACGTCCGCCCCGTACTTTTTTTGGTTCCATACTGGCTAGGATTCCTTACGAAATTGTCGACAAATGAGGGGCATTAGCCCAAACCTCGAGCGATTTTGCGATTTGACAACCCTGTCCCTTTTTTGCATGAATTTGACCTTGACCAAAGTCGGACAGCAACTTTTCTTTACAAACTACCTAAAATTGGAAAACTTTAAACAAACTAAGCAATTGGATGAGGAGAAAATGGAAACCTACGGGAAAACATGAGGTGGCTTTATCATTTTGTAATGTGTAGGCAAAGCGACTTTTTCCGAGAAAAAAGGGGAAATTGTCCATGTTACTGAGATGGAACTCGTTGTTGGTCTACAAGTTACGGTACGAGTAGTGCACAATTCCCATATTATCCTCTTTCTGTAGTGCTCTGGAACGAAATGAAAGTGGTGAGTTTTGGTGAATTTCATGGGTGGCTTTGTGATTATACAAAGCAGTGTATGTCGCTGTAGCATGATGTTGCTGACCTTCGAAAGCCATGAGGGCCTCGAGATGGCTTCGAAACAGAACATTAAGATTAGCTGCTCAGATAATATAGTTAGCCAATAAGAAAAGGAAGAGATTCCAAGAATCCTTACCATTATATACAGGGTGCGCCATAAATATGGTAACGACTTAATTTCCTTGTTTAGAGAGTTTCTCCAAAACTGTACCTCTCCTTATATTCATGATACGGCTTAGTCCACATATCTACTTTGGTACTCTCAACTCGTCAGATTTCGAAAAACGGTGGAGCCTTGCAGAGATCCAGCAACCGTTCCGTTTTTGCGCGCATTTGGTGAATCCTTTCCCGGGATTGTTCCTCGTTTCAACATTTCCCACACGACAGTCTCTTGAATCGCGTAGCGTAGACAGGTCAAAAGCAAACCTCGAAATGATTGTCTTGTCTCTTATACGACCCTTTTTCCGAATACAATTTCTTGGGAAGTAGTATGATGCAGAACGTGTAGAAATACAAGAAATATGACTGCTGATTTGTTTGTATGTTCTACTCCGATGAAAATAGTCTACCCTGAGTAGATACAATTGTATCCAAATAGGATTCGAAAGCCTTATAAGCATTCTAACGAGAAGAAGTTGGAGAGAAAGAACATTTGCTGTGTGCTACATGCGCGCGGCACGCGCTTCGACAGACTTTTTCCTCACTGAAGAGTGTTTAGCGTGAAAGAAATGTTGAAATTTCAGAGTAAACGTATATTTGACACTACAAGTGCTGAAGCCGATGAGAAGAGTCAGATCGCCTCTAATAGCCGTTTTCTCTCTTTTATGATAGTTTGGGCTGGAATCCCTACAATCACAGCAATATCGCAAATTTTGCTCTAGAAAAGTACAAAACTTAATCCGAACCTCTTGAGAAGGGTTTTTTTGGAAGGATGCAGCTGAGGGTCAAAGATTTTGGGGGGGGGGGGNAACTGTGACGCACTTGCTCACGAATCGGAAAAGAGCAAGACTGGTGCTGAGGAAATGTACGCGACTTTATCCCAGCTTGCAATCCTTCTACGAATTTCCCGGACCACCATGTGATGGGTCGCCGGATATAGTCCATGCTGGAGAGGAAAGCCTGCAGTTCAAAACGCACCACTGTTGCTGCTCCAAACAATTCAAAAAGCCCGGGCTGAAATTTTTCAAGAAGCTCTGCGTGCCACTGTCGATGAGTAGCAGGAGCATCTTTGGGCTATAATGAGTACAGGAATTGGTAATATGTATAAGATGACGGTGTGTTCGTTTTCTAGATGTGATGCACAGTAAATAATTGACAAAAATTGATCATGTATCAATATGAACTACGGTTTCNTACGACTTGAGAACTGTGACGCACTTGCTCACGAATCGGAAAAGAGCAAGACTGGTGCTGAGGAAATGTACGCGACTTTATCCCAGCTTGCAATCCTTCTACGAATTTCCCGGACCACCATGTGATGGGTCGCCGGATATAGTCCATGCTGGAGAGGAAAGCCTGCAGTTCAAAACGCACCACTGTTGCTGCTCCAAACAATTCAAAAAGCCCGGGCTGAAATTTTTCAAGAAGCTCTGCGTGCCACTGTCGATGAGTAGCAGGAGCATCTTTGGGCTATAATTAGTACAGGAATTGGTAATATGTATAAGATGACGGTGTGTTCGTTTTCTCGATGTGATGCACAGTAAATAATTCACAAAAATTGATCATGTATCAATATGAACTACGGTTTCTGGAGGCCAATATTTTTGTTACCATATTTATGGCGCACCCTGTATAAACCACAAATGTCCGTCGATTTGTTTGTCTGTTTGTAGCCATTTTTATACCGCTGTAAATCGAATTGGAACAGCTAAGCCAGGTTGGAACAATTGGTGAATGAGCCGAACTACACGAGAACACGCGACCCAGGCTGGGATCTGCCCATCGAGGGCGGGGCGTGCGCGAGGACCGTAGCTCACCGGAAATGTCCAACTCCCGTTCTCCTGCGCCTAGAATGTTCAAATTTGAAGGGGTACAGGCTGCAATATGGGGACACCAATAGTGCGTGACAGGTGGAGACTCTGCTCACTGGTAAGATAGAAAGAAAGCGAAAGTCAGCATTACTGGTACAGCAGGCTAACTACGAATAAAAGTCGCTCTACTTTCTGAGTACTACATTTGTTCTCTTTATGTTAATCCATTGCGATATCGGCCAGCCTGACCGATAAGAAAGATCGGCACTATTTACCCTTTACTGCCCTACTTTGTCGAGAATGGGCTAAATTCCATCGAATTTTTTTCAGGAGGATGAAACCTACTAAAAACTTCCCTAAAGGGGTAATTTGACCCGTGGAACGCGAATATCGCATTCATTCGTCGTGACCCAGCTACTTTTGGCGCCGGCGCCTGTGGTAAGAGCGCTAGGCATCTTCATAACGAGTGGATGCGATATTCGTTATCTACGGGTCAAATTACTCCTCTGGGCAAGTTTCTAGACGGTTTCATCTTCTTGAAAAAAATTCGTTAGAAATCCAGCCCATTCTCGACAAAGTGGGGCAGTAAAGGGTAAATAGTGCCGAAAGATCGTCATGTATCACTGGAAATTTGCAATAGAAGCTATAGATTCAGTCAGGATTAAGTAGAGCAGCACCTACTTATGTAGTTAACATAGTTACCATTACCTACGCACTAAACTGCACCGTAGTTCTTATCAGCCATAGTTGGCATACTAGAAAAAATAGAATTCGAAAGTCGCACACCGTTTGGGAATAAATCCTCGTAACGAACCATATTCACTCAATCACTCCAATCAGTCAATGAAAAAAAAGTGCATCAGAGCTATGTTATGACGTCGCTTGTGCCAATCTCACTTTCATTTTATACGCGTACTCCACTAGCGCAATCTCTACAAACCCCAGCATGTGCCCATACATCGATTCTTCGATCCACTTAAATCACATCAGGTACTATGGCGAACTCGGTAGCCCGACTCTTTTGTAGACACGCTATCGAGCAACAATGAAAAGGAATGCTTCCGTGCTCGCTTTCTGATGAGCGGGCAAGGCTGAAAAGCATTACCTTCAGTACAGGACTAATAAAATTATGGTTTGAATAAAGAAAGGGATGATGGGAGCAAGTAATCTTTCACAACAAAATGATGACGATCAATCCCAAAACATGAAAGACTCTGACAGGCACGGTCACGCCAGATTTACTATACCCGCCTTCGATGTAGCCCCTTATGTGTCCCCTTACGGTGCTGAACACTTCAATACACATGAGCTGCTCTTCAGGACTACTTGACTTGGACTCACCTTTACCAGGTCGCTGCCACAAAAACGTGGACTTATTGTTAGAGTTTAGGAATGTTCATTCTATTTATGCCAAAGTCTATGATTAGGGCACGAGATGACTGCATAGGCGATAACACCTTATGAGAAAATGAACCTACTGAAGGAAAAATGTCATGTGATGAAGATCTAACACAAACCGTAAACTCGGCTGCGTTACTTATGTAACAACTTGATAAAATCGTCTGAACGGATTACCCGCATGCAAAGGATGTTATAATTTTCTACTCGACCAGGTTCGCAAATTACAGAACTTGAATAACAGAGGACCTAGTCCACGAAAATTTTCAGTGACAACCATGTGAAAGTTGAATGCCAACAGAATTTTACTTTGCATCAAAACCTTTCATCAGTACCCCTATACCACTTGTTTAGTGTAAATGAACCAACAAAAGTGAGAACATATTTAATCAATAAGAGCGTAGTGTTCATCATCAATGGTGTTGTAGATATGGCCTTCATTAACTAAAAACTGGAGATCCTTTCGCAGTGAATCCATATTTGCTGCACCAATGGCCTGAAATCAGGTAAGGCTTGAGAAAGTCAAGGCACTAAAACAAATGTGGTATAACCAACCGATTTTATGTCGCCTTCTGACAGCCCAACTGCTTCGTAATTATCTTTTTCGCGGTTGAGAAGATCCATTATCTAATAATGCAATGGTCAATGGCAAAACATCAAGAAATAAGAAAAACAATGCACATATCGAGAAACTGTTTACTCTTTACTAATTGAACGACATCACAGTGAAATGAAAACATTCCCAACATTAATCCCGTCGTGGTTTCATCCAAAGGTTATGCGCACTTAAATACAAAGAGTCGATAATCATCGAATTCTATGCGCGGAACCCAACCTAATAGCATTTCTGTTTACCCTCTCTAATATAATAGCTACCATTCCATAAACCCCACAACCAGGCACATCTTAAGTTCCTCAAATCAAAATCTCACTCAGGCAAACTTGTCTATGAGGGCAACTACACTATGCCCTGCCCGCTAGAGCCAAAGAAGGTTGAGGAGCCCGTTTTGCAGGCCTGAAATGGTGCCAGGAAAGCATGGCGATGAAGTTTCCAGACTGAAGCTAAGGAGGGGGAGCGCATCAGAGTGGGTTAGTGAGTTCTCGCGAAAAGTTGGTCGCAAGTTAAGACTATCCTCACTTGCGAGATCCTCGGAAATTGAATGGCAAAGGCATGTTCAAGAGTAAGTTCATAAAACTTGTTTTTGTTCCCATTTTCTCGGCCTCAGTAATCAAATATGTCAGTCAGTATATAAAGCATTTCTAAATATACTCCCAGTGAGAGCGATTATATCAGAGCAGAATCTTCTTTGTCAGTGCTCACGATCTCCAACTTAGACATTAGCGCGCACGAAGAAATCAAAAACGCGACCAGCGACAACTTCTGCTAGCATCCTGGAGCAGCAACAAGCACAAACAGCACTTCTATTCCATTATGCGCAACCGAAACAACAAAAATTCAATTTTTCATTGTTTCCAACACCGAGTTTGAGATGTGGACGGATATGGGCAAACCAGGTGCGATGTGTTGCAGTTTCATAACAAAAGGGGCAGATGAGTGCACTGTCGTAATTGAAAGCACAACTGTAACAACATTCCGCTGTGTTAATTTCAAAGCTTGCTCTTGGTAACCTGTAGAGGTAGTGATCCTTTTACACGACTTTTTTCAGGCCAGTGAACTTCGCAAAAGGATGCTTGCGCGATAATCAGTCCCGCATACCACCAAATAAATAAACTTGGCCTTGATTATTATGGCATAGGACTCAGCACACAACGCTAGAAAATATTCCAAGGTTGCATCCACTTACTCCCGATGTCAGTGGACTTACTGAAGAAATTTAGAAGTGAGTAAAGTAAAATTAAGTTACTGCTTACTTTTCCTCTTTGTCCTTCCAGATTATGACCGCGTGAGGACGCAGCACCTGATGTGGACCCATATATTCGGTTTGGCTGTGTTCCAAAAACATTCATAACCTTAAACACGATTTTAAATCATAGGAAGTGATTCATATTGTAACTGTTGTAAAAATTGTATGCAAAGCATTAAGGCTTAATATCATGAAATGCCAAATAAAATGTGACCTACCTCCCCGACGTTCGAAGTTGAGCTTACATCCGCAGGAGGGCCAGCAGCACACCCAACAAGATTCTGACCCAGGCCAGACCGAAGGATAGATGGCACGTTCTGAAAACACCATATTAACTTGTAAATTAGAGAGAAGAACATTGTAAGCCACACCTTTCCGAAGTATAATTTCGCAATCCTTGCTTCAAGTTTGAAGGCACGGTATTCCTTGTCATCAATAACTTCTTTGATACTGTACGACATGATACCTGGACCATTGGTTTGAAAGTAATGAAAGAAATTTCCGTGGGTCATTCTTTTTGCAGTTTGGCTTTATAACAATAACGTAAGTTGGCCTCTACCAGAAACCGACTATTGCATCAAACCGCCACTTTAATGGCTGTAAAATAGTCCCATAATTACAACTTAGAAACTTCCCTATGTCTAGTACAATAGTTATTTGGGAACGGACTTAGTTATGATCTGGTACACTTACCATGTCTGTCAGACAAGGAGCGCAATTTCCCAACAACCATGACCTTGACACCCTCCACAAACGTTGTTGAAGACGAATCAGAATCCGACACCTGAATATCCTAATCGTATTCGTAAAGTCTTCTTGTATACTAACTTCTAATAGTTACCCCGTTATAAGTAAGAATCTCAAACTCCTTATCCATATTCTCTGGATCACCTAGAATATGATTCGATGTGTTTTCCAGCTCCGCGACCGACTTCACTATTCCCATTGTCAGGACCTGAATAGTAGGTACACATATTATCTATCAAAGTCACTGGCCAAAAAAGAATCAATTTTTTCCCTTTTACCGACTTCTTGACAAGCACAACTTGTGATCATTCCCGTTTCCATCGTCTAGGACTGAAGACCAAAAACTTCTCAAGAAGTTTTTAAAACTAGCGAAATGCTGAACGCATCCTCTACGCGTTTCGGGCCTCCGACAACACAGCGCCATCCGAAATTTTGTTTCATCACCCCTCTTTGATCCTAATTCTTCGCTCTCTAGTATTAATCCCACGCAGTCGCAAAGTCCGCTGTTCTTAGTGCCTGCTCCTAGTTCTAAAATCCTAATTACCGAAATAATGGGGAGCTCATACTCAAGACCTCAACCCTGAAAGTGTCAGTTTCTTCCGTTTGCAAGTAATGCCACTGTCACTAAACAGAGCCTCCATGATTCCTTTCCAAAGCTTTACTCCTAACTAACTTTACCCTCACCCGTGCACTTTAAATTCCACCGAAGGGCACTTATCAGGACTGTCAGGTGGGGTATAAGAACGTCACCGTAGCTTGTGAGGCTGCAGTTTGCGTCATCTTGGAGTCACAAACAGTGCCATGTATGGAGAACGTGGTCTTCATGCAATGCAATTAAGATTTAAACGATGCGAACCCACTCGGTCCTAATAACAAAAAAAAATAAATAACAAGTTGCAAGGAGACAATCCCTTGATCCCTTTCAACAAAAGGAAAAAGACGTTCGTGTTTAAACATATGTTTACCGTGCTGAACGGGAAATCTCCAAGCTCGTACTTCTCTTCAGCGTTCGCAGAATCGTGAAGATCGCTAATAGTGACGGGGACCGGCAACCTTTCAGCCACTTTCATTGACAGAGCTTCTTTCGGTGCGGCAGTAGCAAACGAAACATCGCCGGCCCATCCTCCACCATCAGCAACGGAGAAGCTTTCATTCCATGCCATGTCTGATTTTAAGACTAATACACATAAAATGGACTTGTAGTTTTTCTTGAGTTCAGAGTCTTTCCAACACAATATGCTATAACACTGAGGGATAACACAGCAGCCCCGAGTAAAGTATTCGAAATCAGGTAGTTCATGGTAGCGAACAATCACATTGAAACACAGGAGCGATTGCACTTGGTAACTATTTCGAAAAGTCCCAGAAAACCAATAGGACTACTTGGTTTGAACTGATAAATGGAGAGAGGAAAGCGAAAAATGGGCGAGTGTAATGTAGAAGATCGGCAAGGGTCATCTCTAATTCACATACAATAAACTTCAAGAGAGGAAAGACTTTATCTTGCAAGCAACGCGAACCGAGCAAGTGCATAGTCTTCAAATGATAAGGCTCATGCATGAAATCCATGCTTTTTCGCAATTCGTTGCTCCTTTTGGAAATTTAAGCAACAATAAGTCAACCCAAGCATAAGTTATAGTGATCGNNNAAACGACAAAACGCAAAAGTTACTATCCCAAATCGCGTTTAATTTTCCCGCGCGTGGACATTTGAATGCGGCTCAATAGAGCGCGCCAGTGCACCGGCCTAGTTGCTCACTTCTCCATTTTCACCCCCAGAATTTCCACTTCATAATGGAACGCTGCAGCTACCTAGACTTTTAGGTAGTTGAGACTTTTACTATTCATCGCCTAAATGACAGCTTATTCGTCTGTTCTCTACCATAGTAGTAACTTCGATACATCCTATTCCACTTTTCTTACCTTCCTTCCTCTGTTCTCTCCTAGTACTTCTGCAGCAATTTTATCGTTGTGAAGGAATTTAACTTCAAAAAAAGATAGAAAATAAAAAATCAAAAATCTAATGGGAGTAGTTCAGCCAGCACATGAAACTACATCAGGGTCGTGTGGGCGCATGCTCACAACACCAGGCTTGAATGTCAAGAGGAAGACTATAACAGCTCACTCATCAGCAGTGTTTTCCTTGTAAGTGAGCAGGTCACTGTAAAACCACCAGCAGAAGTGGATCAGGAGCCGAATAATGGAAAGCAAGAAACTTTCAACTGCTAGGCCGCTGCAATACCGGCGCGCTGTATTGAGACGCATTCAAGTGCCCAAAATTATACAAGAGGCAGAACCTTCCACTAATAAAACGCGATCGCTGTTCCATCGCTTGAGAACAGCCCTGCAACCGCATATATAGAGAGC
>UZAF01016872.1:34687-45712 GCA_900617895.1 Haemonchus placei
ACACCAGGGTCATGATGCAATACGCTCACGACTAGGAATCGAGCTACAGATCTGCTGGCTCAGGAAGAAGCAAAAGAGCAGGTAGTAGGCAGCAAGCAACGAAAATAGAGTACGGTATCGAATCCACGACAGTGATGAGAGTAGAAGAATAATTGGTGAGAATAACTAGGCGAAAGCACCAGGGACAACAGCCAGCAACTGTGAGACCACTGTTATACCCCTCTGACTTGCAACCGGAACCTCCTGAATGGCAGTAGAGCTTCAATTGCTGGACCTTGCAGTACCGGCACGCTCCAATGAACTGCTGTCATATGCCCACACGCGGGAAGATTATTCAAACTGCCGGACCTTCCACCGAATAAACGCGACCTCAATTATTCTACTTATGCTATTTGTAAGAAGGTGTTTCAGATACGTCGCTAGGTCATCTGTATAACACCTGCTATGACGTCGCTTTCAAGTCAGCTTCAGTCACTTCGCACTGCAGTTGCGCAGCATCAAACAGTAGAGCGACGGCATGTTTCATTATTGTTTGCAAAAAAGGAAGCTGAGGTGCTCGACAGAGAAACTATTTATAACATAGGTGCGCTTTCATGTTGTCTTGATATGAAGTTATCAGTGATATTTTCTTGTTTAGGCTGTACGGGTCTGCGGAAACTGAAGCAGCTTGATCCAGAATTTTTACCCAGTAACGATCTTTTTGAAGAATCTCGGCAACATTTCCAGCGCTCCCTGATAACCACTGAAGAAAATATAGCCCTCAACGAAAAGATTGAAAAGCTGCTATTTCAACTTTCTCCGTATGTGCAGCACTTCGCATGTCAACAAGTCTTGGAATGGCTCATTTTCAAATACCAAGCAAGTTTTTTTGCATGCCAGCATCAGACTTTTCTTTCCTACGCTTGGCTGTTTCAGATTTACGCCTACAATGCAGAGAGTTTAATCCTTACATTTATTCCTTTTCACGAAACTAACCTTTTTGGTCGTCTACTCTCTATTCTTGATTATAACTTTGCAACTTCGAAAGATTGGTCGTTTCTGGAGGGTTTCAGCAAAAAGGAGTATCCTGTTCCTTTCAGCTCCGTGAGTTGATTTGGATATTCTTTTCAAACACTGTTATCCTATGATCTTCCTTAACAGATTGTAAAGAGCACTGTCTCGAGTACTCATTCACTGATCACTCGGATTGGCGACCACCTCAACCGTGGAATTCAGGTACACAGAGTTGCGGTTTCTAGATGTAACAGAGTAAAGCAATATTCGTCCATTCAGTTAGTTGGGAAAAACTTTCTGGAGAAGAAATGTCATGTACTGTTCACCTTTTATGCGAAGCTTCTAATAGCCGTATTAGAAGAGACTTCAAAAATTGATGACTCCTTGTTGGCTAAAATTATCCCGCTTCTCGCAAGTGGGCTCAAGTGAGTTTTGCCTTCGCATCGCTTTCTGTAACCTTCCTATCGCAAATAAAATAGCATTCATCAAGTGTTTCTGAATAGAGGTGTCCATTTAAACGCATATTGGACAGCTGGCATAAAAAACAATTTAATGGCATGGGTTCAATTAGATGATTGGGTTTTACCACAACGTAAGTATAATAAATAATATTTGGTAGTACTAAAGCTGGTAGCACCAGTGCATGTCACGAATATTACGGCTAGGTGCACAACGATTCTAATCAAGTATTTTTCACAAGGGGCTGAGAAAATGAAGGTGAAGGGGCCCAAAAACTAGGAAAATAGAGCATAACAAAGGGTACTGCTGATTTATAATAATAGAAGGTTAATAACTATAAGCGTAGTTTTTAAAAAGAATTCACATACTTTCGTGGTACGTGTTTTTATCCTGTTACTGTACAAATATCGTCGTTTTGTTATGATTACAATCATATGTTTAGTCATTCATTCCGTATGAGGTAGCTTTTTTTACTGTATTGCTCATGCTATTCTTTAGAAGTGCTCTTCCTTCCTTCCGTGAAACAACGCTGATGGTGATTTGTCAGCTGGTCATTGCCGTAAAATTAACACCAGATGTTGTAGCATCACTTACAAAAGCCGTCTTAATGGTGAGTGTTATTTACTCTTACCAGTTCCCCGTCTTACACCCAGCTGCCTCTTTTTTACTGACAATTTCGCAATTCCCACCATTTTTCGAACATTTCAACTTTCAGCGAGCAAAGTTCAGCTAATTCTAGCCTTAGGTGGAATTAAGTGAACTTTCCTCATGGCAGATTGCCACATACCTTCCCTTTGGTATTTTTTGTGTCAGTGTTATCAGATCCTTTCCATGTAGTATAATTCCACTTTTTGCATTTTATGGGAACAGTTTCACGAATGAGCGGTGAGGAGTGATCGCAGGTTTTCCACAAAACGTTTCAGCTCTCCCACAGGCGCTGTTGTTGAGATTGTTAATGACTGCCAATGAAACTATTCATCAAATCTTGTTTTACCACGGAAGGAAAACCTTACTTAGTGTGGAACTTTGAATGGAGACCCAGCTTAATCGTTAGAGTTGGGAATGGTGTTCACGTTGTGCGTCGTCGGAATTCGCTTGAAGATATTATTAATCAGAATTGCGTTACACATGCTGTTTCTCTACAAACACAGAAGCATCATCAGTCTTTTTGAGTCTAAAATATACTCGCCAGGAAAGATCAAGGCGCCTAGGTTTTCATCAAAATACTCTGACCTGTGCCTCGAGCACTTCAGAATGTTTCAAATGCGGGAAACGAAAATTTAATTCAATTGCGCTTAAATTGCGCTCTGTTCTACGACATTGTTCCTTTGTGTCATGTTGAAGTCGGGATTGTTTATCATAGCGCAGGTCCTGATTTGCTTCAAAACGTTTTTCGACGGACCCTAGAAGTGGACTTCCAAAGGTTGGATCATTGATGTAGTATCGTCAGAAATATTGTGGTTTCCTGTGTGGCATCCACTGAAGTTCCCATCTAGAATTGAACAACAGCGTTCCAAATACAAAGGTTATGTTAAATCGCGCTGCCCACCGTCAGGGACAGCTTCCTTGATGGTGTGGGTTTCACGAAAAGGCTGTCGTAAGTTCATAACAAGGTGTATTTCTTGATCAGTTCTGCTTCGAATAGTCAAATCTTGATCCAGGCGGCCACTAACTCATTGGTCATGACTTTGTCGTTCCCGTTTTGTGCTTACCGTTTATTGAGATATTCATGGTATGAGGGAAGGTATGGTATTGCAAACATTGCACCTCTGCCACTCCTGCTAAGTATTTGTTCAATCTTTATATGTTGATTATATAGCCAACATGTTGTACTATGCATAAAATGTTCACTTCGTAAACAACATGATTGCTTCACACGTTTTTTTTTTCGGTTTTTTTCCTTCAATAATGTGAATTTCTCATGGCATGTGTTTCTTTACTTCTTCAGAGAGCGAATAATTATGTACTTACTTATTACTTACGCATTTAAGTTTGCTTTTTTCGATGCTTAAAATAAGTTCAGACTCAGACGATTAACGTTCCGTAGAACTCTCTCTTGAATAAAGGCGACAAGGGGCGCCTACTCGGATGAATGTCAGAAAAGGTCCGGCGACTCCGCCTTCCGATTAACACTATTTTAAAACAAATTCTGTCGCTCACAACTTCTTGAGGAAGGCACTTTGCAGTTTCAATTTCCATAATGTTAAGCAACATTCCAAACTATCGACATACCTGGTCTCCCTTCGAAGTTCCATGGTGGGAACTACCTCTCCTTGTTAGGTGCAGAAACAATCGCAATTTCGTAGTAGCAATTGATAGCGCATTTGAAGGTGTTATGCTCTGATAAAAATTTGCCTTATCGCGTTTCGCCAACTTCTTCGAGAAAACTTTCATATGTCGCGTGAAAAATAAATAAATAAAAATAAATAATCAAATAATTACTAAATAAATAATAAAAAATAAAAAACATAGCTACGAATAGTGAGACATTTCATAGCAAATTGAAGTTATTATAAACCCCATCACTTCATTTTCAGAAGTTCCGCTTATATCCACAGGAAAGTACGCTACCAACCCTAATTGTCATATGTCAACAACAAGTGGTGGAGTCGCTGCCGAGAAAGTGAGCAGTATAATATTAGCTAGGAACTAGTTCGAATCACTTCAGCTTCCTTATATTTTCTTATCATCAGAGCAATCCTGAAAATGTTGCGTGCGGAACAAAATATATGGACCACATTGAAGGGATACCGAGAAACAACTGACTTAACTCCACTTTTGAATGCGCTATGGACCACATTGTTCTCTATAGCTAATGAAGGTGCATTTCGTGATTTTTTGCTCTGTGATTGATATACTTCAAGTCAAAAAAAACTCTTAGAGTCTTATGATGAAGATCACAAGCAGTGCCTGTACGTATTGCGAGAGACCTCTTATCCTGAAGAACTTTATGCTTCTCAAGCAGCTATATTCTTAACGAAATTGCTTCAATACCCTGAACTGCGGGGGCTTGATGACAACAAAAAGTTTGGGAAGCATGTCTATAGCATGATAGCCAGGTTGGTCTTTCTTTGTAAAAGGGAAGCTACCAAGCTAAGCTACAGTACCATCTATTTTTAGATTCTCAGATCAGTGGCAAAAAGTTTGTGAGGAGTGGACTTCACGTGACGAGAGGGTTCTTGCCAACATTGTTCGAAAATACGACTTAGAGCCGCTAATGGTGGTTTGTTTTCTTGCTGCGAATTCACACCTCTGATTAATTTTGTTTTTTTTTTTGTAGAATTGTGAATGGAGGTTTGCATATACTTACTTAATTTATTACATGCTGTTGGCATGTTAACAACCTAGATTGAGAGAAGAGAGAAAAAAACACGATAAAACAGTAGAAAGTAAAAAAAATGTTACCAGATCAAATACGAAGAACATCATTCTATGTTAATGAATGGAACGCAGATAAAGAGATACCTATAGCTATCGTATGGAATGTTGCTCACAACTAGGAAACCAGTTTGGAACTTTCGTCAAACAAACATGGGCGTACAAAGTTCTTTCGATCTAGGAAAAGTTGAAATGTGTAGTTAAGTAACCTACAAGAGCGTTGCCTTGGAGCCATCTTAGTGCTCTCGCTCTCCATACGGTGGCACACAGTTTGCCTCCAATCATAGTTATTACCTCCGCACAAATCTTCCTATCCAGCCATAACTTTACCAAATACTCACTGGAAAGAGAGCGCATTATATTTTTTCTGACGTTTACTCAAATTAAGGAAAACGTCTCGAAAAAAACGTAATCCAAATCGGCGCTGAATTCAACGATTTTTGAATGCTCATATCTTGTTTTCAAAACTCATTGGATAGTTTCAAATGGCCTACTCTTCAATGGCATTCCAAAATTTCGATATACCTAGGTGTAAACTCAGAGTTACTGGTGGAGTTGAAACCTTTCTATGGTGATTCCATCAACGAAATGATTGCTGAGCTGTTTAGATTCATGCTTCAACCGAAGCAAAAAGGAAGCGCACCCGTCGAAGATCCGGTTCAACCCGCAAAAGCTTTTGTGATCCTGGCACGACTGACGAACCACAGGTACTTTATTGGCATGTTTTCTACTTTACTCCATTTCAGTTCTCCACACCCCCATTTATTGTGCGTATTCTAGTTTTCTTACTGTCGGTTGAACAGCTGTGTAGACTGTACCTGTTCTGTCCTACACTTGCAAATGATGGATTTCAATTCAGTTTAACCAATAGACTAAATAGATTGATAGACACGTAATGTGCTACTTGTTTTCTAATTGGGTTGTAAGATGATCTTGCAAAGTATCGAAATCGAAAGTAGCATGAGGTTCCGAAATTGAAGCGCACTTGAGTGCAGCATAGAGCACCCCGCCATTGCAGTGGCCGAGCTCGTTGCTAGTTGATAGCTTTTTGATATTCGCTGGTCAACCCATCCTTAAGTAATTTTGTCAAGGCTTTATGGAACGGTTCTCAAGAGCAACAAATGTTATGAGTTCACGAGAATGGACGTGTGACTGTAACCCAACGTCTACAACCAGCAGTCATTGGGTTACAGTCGGGTAAATTCAAGCCAGTCCAGTCAGGAGTAAGATCAGAAACATTTTTCCGAACGAGTCTTGAATCTTTTGCTCTCAGTGCTGTCTTGTGGGGTTTTTGTCCGATGGGACGATCTCACTTTCCAATTCAAGGAAAATGGTCGCGAAGAATGATTTGTCTCTTTTCGGAGGTTTTACCCCTGATAATGGCTCTACTCGGAGAATTAAACTTCTCCACACCAAACACCCTTTGGTCAGCTAGATGCCGAAGTGCATGCCTCGTGCAAATAATGGACGACTTGTTTTTTCCTTTCAAACTTCTTTTCTTCATGGTCGCTAGAAAGTTGCAGAATCTTACATTTGTATTGTGATGTATTTTTCTGAATTGGAAGGCTCTTCTCTAGATACTCTTCTCTATTTTCATTTTCATTGTTCTGCGGGAATCGCCGCGCAATGCTTTCCTAACCATTTTTCGAGACTTTTCGTTGGCCAATCCTCGCCTCCCAATTTTATGATGGCCGTACACGGAAGACCAAATAACTAGTGATTTGGATTCATGAGTTGCGTCTAAAGACGGATTTGCTGCTGGTTCAACAGAAGATCCATCATTCTAGAAAGAGCGGAACTAGGGAAACAAAGCAGAAATGTGTTCTGATTTATATCATAAACATAATTAGAATATTAGATTCCAAACTCCCTCAGAAGAAAGTGACATATGTACCTAAGGTTTTCTTTTAATTTAAGACTCAATCTGTTGATTAGATGTGAGAATCGGAGTACTTCAGGGATTTGATAGCCGCTACAGAAATAGTATTGAGTCGTAATGGTTTTTTTTATAACATCGGGTTTGTACCTGGACTCGATTTTTTCTCCTTTTGTATAAAAGAAGTTGTTGATAATAATTTGCAGGAAAAAAATGCTTTGGAACGTGCAGAAATCATGGCTTCTTCATCTGAGTTTGTTCGGCGATTGGAGTTTGTCGGCGATCCTCTGAAGAAAGCCCGAGAATGGATTAAGAGGGAAAAATGGGATAAGGTAAACACTCTTACTGATATTCTCAGTTTTACGCCACCTCGATATTTCTTTCAATATGAGGGCTGCATAAATTAGTTCATTGTAGCTCGGAAATATCGTCTGATAACCATACTCTTACCTTTTTCATCTCAGTTTTCGTTTTAATTTTAAGAAAGGCTTACTAACTAATTGCACCATAATGCTCTAGCTTGTTTCATCCGATTCCTTCAGATGGTCTCTATGTTATTAGACTTTTTGTATGGAGTATTATCAAGATAAGATTCCCTTTGTAAAATTGTGTTTTGCCCTTACAGGTGTCGTGGGCTTTCGATGAAATGAGTTCACGCAAATCTTATTTCTCTGATAAGGTTGATGGGGACATTGAGAAATTCGTCCTCGAGGTAATCCAAGTTGCAGTCAAAAACCCAAAGTGTCCTGTGATTGAGAAAGCATGTTCTGTGCTTGCGGAGGTATCTCAAGAAAATCTTCATGAATTTGTGGAAAAAGACATCTACCGAAAGAACCGTTCAGGTAAAACTTCGAAGCGATTTTGTCGTAGAGCTTCTGTCCCCTTATAATGCAGCTGCTCCTGCTCCGAAAAAACTAAAGTCGTCGACTGGAGGGAATTTAGCTGAGGTACGTGTCACATCCAATGGTAAGTAACGTAGTTGTTCCGTTCTGATGGTTAATTCGTGGGTGTAGGATTGTGTTGTTCTGTTACACTTCAGCAAAAATAATTGCGAACGATTAATGGCACAGTAGAAGCTAAACTTTATGGCACCTTGAGGCCGCTCAGCGTACTGTGTTGCTCTAGTTCGCTCAGCGTACTGTGTTGCTCTACTTCAAGAAGTAAATGATCCCCCCTCCCCCCTTCCCCTCCGACGGCGCCGGGCGACACAGATTCTGCCCTGCTCGCTGTATTCGCATATAGATCATCCCACCTACGGGTGGCATGCATGTAAAGGGAAACATGTGCCAAATGATCAACTGTGCTCCCACGAATAAGGGCGAACTTACTGCAAGTACACGTTTATGCAACTGCACAATGATACTAAGGTGCGAAGGGGAACTCATTCACATTCATTTCAGCCAAACGGCCGACTTTTTTGCCCAACTATCGCAGTTGCAGTCACGAAGGTTATCAGTTTTCCCCTTATACCGCGTGCGTGCTCCAAGACGCGGCATAAGAGTAAATCTTGAATTTCTCTGTATCCGTGTGCACGAGTGCGACACGCCGTTACGAGGACACTACGCCCCATGGGTAGGTCCCAGTCGTCGCTAGAATGAGCTGATTAAGGTGGGCTCCTTTCAGGGAATTGCTGCATTTTTTGCCTTTACTACCCAGCTCAACGCTCTCGTTCCTGACCTCACGATGGTACATCACGATTTGTGTCTTACAGTGTTGAGTGTTGCGCGATCTTGCATTGGACTGAATAAAAAAACTACAGGGAAGGGAACCTACTTGATTTGGTGGTTGTAATGGGCTATGTGGCTGCAACCTCCCTTTTCTTCCATTTCGGTCGAATCCATCTCGAGAGGAAGCGTGATCTGGGAACCAGCTGACTTACATTAGACTCAGTGCCAAGTTCTTTTTATAATATTTTATTCAGCCTTCCATTTTGCATAGATTTATTTATGCCAAATGTTCCATTTCCAGGCCTTTGGGAACGAAACTAGAGAAGAATATGAGAAACGATTGTGTTTTGTGGTTGATATGCAGAATAGACGACGGACCCCTGTTACCAGTGCTGGAATTTTTCGCGCTCTCTTCAGTCTTCTCAAGGAGTACAATTTTCGTTTCTGTCCTTTCCTCTCGTCGTAAAATCTACTTTTTATAGATCGTCCTGTGAGGAAAATCCTTACACAACACCTGTGATGAACTTACTGTTGGCAATGCTGAAAACAACAGGTTAACGACTTTCACTTGATTATAAATGTTACGTTCGCATAAGAAAATTTTCAGACAAACGTGAAATTAATCCTGCCGATTTGGAAATGGATTTTGTTGTGGAGATGATGCGCACAACCTACAGCCACTGTGTTCTACGACAATCGCTCCGTTTACTTACAGCTGCTGCACGATTGTCGCCTGTGGGTTATCACTTATTTACCCTGTTCCCGTATTCAATGTTCGTGGTTGGATTGCTGTTGCTCTTGCGTTTTCTGCAATCAACAAGTAAAAAAATAAGGGTGTCTTTAAATCTCCAGAACGATATGATTCTTGAGAATGCCAATAATAATTTGTTTGGTGTTGTCTATTGTTTCCAACTATATCGAGCTCGACTGCTGTATTTGCAGTCTACTGTCACATCTCACGTGATGTCTGTTTTCACATTTATGGGAAATGGATTATTTCGGAAGGATAACGAGCTGACATTGGGCATTATAGAAGACACAATAGAAGGCCTTTTCCGCGCAGTTTGTGAGCAAGATGGGAAGGTCGTTATATTGGAAATCGAATGACCTCAATTGCTCTTTCTTAATTGAAATAGTTTAAGACGCCATCAACTGAGATGCATACCCGCCTTGCAAGTGTAACCCGGATTCTCGCAGCTTCCACTTGCGACATTCCTGCTCATCGGCGGTCGCGTATCGCCCGTGCCATTGTTCGTGCAGTTAAGTACTCCAACGTTTGGATCATAGTTGGTGTCCTTATGGAACAGTGAGTTTCAATCTTTCTTGCACACGCTTACTGATGTTAACACTCTTCTGTTTGTTTATTTGTACGGAAATTCGATATTACCTGAAGAAGTACCTGCAGAAGTCGGGTCCAGTTTGGGATGGGTTGGCCATAGGACAGGACCAACAGGGCACGCTCAGCGGAGCTCCGCCCACAGAGGCGGGGCATGCACGAAGGTGGGCGGTGTCTTGGGCAGAGTGTGGAACTAGGTTTCATAAGAGCTCAGACGCCGGGAAAAAAAGGGCGTAGGTGAGGGATGGATCAACAAGAGAACTGAAGAAGAATCATCGGCGATGGGCGGAGAGATCTCGCAGTGGGCGGTGCTTACCACGTGAGCATAACCAGATTCAAGGGAACCGTGGAGGCCAGGAAAAAATCAAACGAAGTGAGCAAGGGCTTATGCGTGCTGGACATGCGTAACATGTCGAGGCTTCGCCACAATGGGCCAGGCGTACATTCAAATACTGGGTCCTGTTCGAAAATTTCATAACTCAGTTCAAAAATGTTCTAGAACCCGGTAAAAGAGTCTTTGTAGCTAATGGAAGGAGCGTGGTCAAAACCCAGGCGTGGGCGAGGCTGCGCTGAAGTGGGCGGGGCTAAAACCCGAAATTCGTTACTCTGTCCAAGAACATTCTAAAATGCGGGAAAGGAGAGGTTGAAGGTAATTGAAAGAATCTAACCATATCTTTGGAGTGGGCGGGGCCTGCACTAAGGTGGGCTGGCCTAATAGTAAGATCAAAATTTCATAGCTCTGTTTAAAATCTTTTCAGAATAGGGAGAGGGAAAGGGTTAGGGGCAGCTAGCAGCTGGCAGCTGGCATGGAGAAATTATTTTTCACTATAGTTTGCTTTAGCTTCTGCGCGAGGTGGCAACGTTCAATCGCGGACGATGGCAAGCGATCTCTCGAGTTAGACGCGTTTGATGATTTCGCAATTGAAATTTGTACCGTGCTTGATCCTGTATATCAAGTGAGCATTTTCTTAAGATTTTTTTTCGACGGCCAATTTCGTTTTCTTTTTACAGTTTTCTGTTGTCTTGGATCTTTTGAACTTCATTGTAAGACTTGGTGGTGATCGCCTTTCCCATCGTCAGGATATAGCGCTTGATCAAGCGGTTTTCGACAGGTTTCCTTTGATTTTTTATCAGGCTACTATAGACAGCGAACTGCCCATTGGTGCAAATTCCTGTCGAAGAAAAAACTGACCAACTTTTGAACCTTGTTATTGTTTTTTACTGCTGTAGCGAACTGCGTTCTGTGTTTTAAGCAAAGTGGTCAGATTCGTGGGATCGTTATGAAATAGGAAGCGTCTTTACGAAGTCAAATTCGA
>UZAF01016873.1:4758-31947 GCA_900617895.1 Haemonchus placei
CCCCCCCCCCCCCCCCCCCCCCCCCCCCCCCCCCCCCCCAAACTACATTTTCACTATTTAATCTTACAAAATTTTGAAATCAACATTAGCTATGGTCCATTTCGCTGTTAGAACAATTTAATGAACAAGACCGTTTGCCATTTCGAGATCTTCTATGGGGGTGGGGGTAAGTTTGCACTCGTGTTTCAACAGATGTCATAGTTACCTTTCTTGACTAGTACTTATGTCATTGTAAAAGGAGATCGAGTACTCAGCAAAGCCCTTCGCACAGGCTATTTTCATTTTGAATTTCACTCATTCTATTTATCACAGTTTCTGGACATCAATTTCAACGTAATACCTGGATAGCGGAATTTGTTCTCGACTTTTTCTTACTGCAGTAATCGTATTCAGATGAAAACCTAATAGTGATGAGGAGTTCCCTGATTCGAGTGTCATCCTGTTGCCCTAACGTGTTTTTCTCATCCATGGTGCATGTATCGGATTTCTGATGGAGGCTCAGCAGAAATCTCTACTTTCGCCGTCGCTAAGGTGGGTTTCATCAGAATGAACTGCTGTGAGTGCATTTGCGTGAACAAGACAAAGCGGATATGTTCAGCTACTCTTCCTTAATACCCAGTTTTTCTAAAATTTTCCAAGGAACTGCTCTGATTCTGGTCCTTTGAAATGGAAAAAATCATCTCCCCAGGCTTCAAAAATTATTAAAACAATTACAGTAGTGCGATGAAAGACGACGTGTGTCAATCCCGTTTCGCTAATCCCGGCTTAAGAAGCTCTTCCTTACGTGGATTGGAATTAGCTGTTATAGAATGTTATCGATTAAAAACACGTAGATGTCCATATCCAAGTCGTAGGCTTAGCCGTGCCTTCACTTCTATCCCTATCCCTAGGCTTACTTACTAATTTACCTTGATATCATCATCGTACTCTTATTAGACATCGGTTTGACAACATTTGCAATTTCCCATTCATTCCAACCCCCTTCTGCTTACTTCCGGTCTGTCCATCGGCTGTGCTATGCGCTTAATTACCTCAAAGATCGGCTCTACCAAAACAGGATTGGCACGTAGAGGAGCTTGAAAGCTGCCTTCCAAATCACCAAGTCTTTTTCGGAGAACTCATACCCAAGTAGATCAGATGTTTGTGGCCTATCATTCCTGATAAAGTATTACCATCTGGTATTTCCTTTCCTTACCTACCTGTGGTGGCACGCAGGTGGCATCTAACCTACTGGGCCAGCTGAGCGCCTCGTTTCTATATTAGCCTTTTCTCCTAAGAACTAATACCCAATTCTGATATTTATTACCTACAACTCATGATTAGATATAACCGATGCGTTACCTCGTTCCTACTGAAACGCCAAATTGACACGCAAGCGGAGGCCATCCGGTTGGCGAGTTGAGGCATCGTACCGCCTCGTTTCCTAATTCGTTTCAGTGCACTCAAATATTGATACGACTACTTTTTGCCATATTCATACGTCGTTTCAAAATTCTAGACAGTTGGCCATACCTCTCATTCAAGCGTCGTAACTATACGTCATCAATCGATATGTATTTTTTCAGCATGGCTTCTCCGCCATCATCTCCAGTGCATTTGCATGTTCGAAAGTTATCGGTGACCAATGAAGAGGGAACAAGTGGGCAGCAATCAGTTAGAAAACCTGGCAAGAAGGTAAGTTATCGGCTCCGGTAAATGCTCACTGCTAACTTTATTATGAAATGTTAATCCAGTCAAGTGATGTTGCCATTTCAACATGGAGAGGTACCGTGGCATTTCTCGTCATTCGCTTGCATCCATTTCATATTCCATATGTCATACCGTTTTTTTTTCACCATCTCCTTTATCAGTAAACTTGTATGTCTGCACTATATTTGTAATACCCTTATATAAACTAATATATTCATGTAAGTACATATATATGAATGTTCTTGAGTGCTTTTACTTATGCATGAGGGACAATCTCGTGGCTACATTTGTAATAACACTCAAAATTCTATCTTATCGATGTTTCCTTACGTTTCATTGGCCTGTCTCCTTATCTGCTTATCTGCCAGTCTGATTGTATTTCTTTCTAATTATTTTTTTGCCTTTAGTGTCCATTCCTCTCCATTTTTTCTATTATCTCTCTACCTCTATGGCCGTCTGCCTAGTAGTATATCGTTCTGCATGTTCGTCTTCCTGCTGGTATGCCTCTCCACATACCTCCACTTTTCCCATTACTCAATAACAGTAAACTTTGAAATCATGACAGGGTAAAGAGCGATGATGCCTAGGTTCAAGACAAAAACGAAATTTCAGAACGGGAACACCACACTCCCACAGTAATCCGGCTGAGAGACCTGGCTCAAATGCCTGCCTGGTTGTCACACGGCTACCCCCACGCATCCACATGATGTCCTTGCCTGAGGCCTTTCTCGATGCGTCGTATATGTGGCGGGATTAGTATGTGTGTATTCAAATAAGGTTATGTTGTAGGATGAAATATGTTGCCCCTGAAGATCTGAGTATGTTGGGTTTCATACCACCATCGGGTCGTTGTAGGAAACGGGTTTCCAACCTAAATTTCGGTTTGAGAAGATGTCTCTGAGGAAAGTTCCGCAATAAAGGTAAGCCGTAGAAGATGAAGAGCTAAGAGTTGGTCAGGCGCAATCCAACAGAAAACGTTGTTCGCTTAGGAGTCAGACTTCTTGAAATTCCGAAACTGACTTTAGAGAATTCTTTTTAGATCGCTGCTCTCGTTGGTGAAGACGAAATGAGCGGTCCTCCACCGGTGCAGTCAAATCCGAAAAGTCGTTTTCGGAATGGCCATGCTTCATTTCGACTTCGAATGCTTCAAGAACAACATGGCACTGGATTTGAGCCGGTTAGCCATCATACGCTTCACTTTGACAAATTTCAACTTGAGTGCGGAGTTTCGGAATTTCATGTTTTCAATTTGAAAAAGGTCAATTATGGCTATTGGCGATCATACCATTGCCTGTTTTGGGTCTTTCGATATTGTCAAAATTATTGTCATTTCTACGTTCCATTTTTGCGATTCCTTCTTGTCCTGGCTCATTTCCGTTCATCTCTCCGCCAAACGGCAAACTTCCACATCGTGGCGGCGTTGTCAGAGGATGGCGTGGAGAGCTCTTCCAACGTGTTGACATCCGTTTCGTGAGCAGAACCCCATAACGTCGTCTATCCCCGCATTACTACTTCACTGCAATCATCCTGTCAAAATATTGCCACTAAAAGCAACACATGCAGTATTTCGTCGCACTCGTATTTTTCCGTTTCACCCTCGGCACAAAAACTTCCTTGATTTTTTAAATTTTTATTTATTTTTTGTCAGCTTTGTTCGTTCTGGTTTCTGTACGTAACTGTTCTTCATGATCTGGCATGAAACTTGATTGACTGAACCCCTCGAGAAGTAACGGATCTGTCAGCTCCGATTTCCGTATTCCGATGACGACCTGTTCTCATGAATTTTGGTTCCCGAAATTGAACGAGATGTATATAGCTGATAATGACTGACCTATGTAGAGTATCCTACTCCCCTATTGACACATTCTGATTTCTGTTTCCTCTTGAGCATCCCACTTCCTATCCCCGGAAATTATAGTCACGTTTCCATTTATACTCCATCAATACATTTAACAATGGGCACGATTAGGACGTTCACATAACTAAACATGACTGCTGGAAAACTTTGAGCAAATATAAATAACAGTTTAATAGAAGAAACGTCTACGCTCCTTCCAAAGTGTCTTTTACGCATCCAAATTCTAACCAATCCCCCAGTATTGCCATTTCCGCGACATTTTAAAACTCAGCTCAATGATTTCCCAGCTTTCGTAATTTTTCCGTCCAAATACCTGTACCTTCTGGTTAACCGATTACTGAGTTGCTGTCCCAGAAATTTTAGGGCCCAGATCGAAATGCATTCTGTTATATGGGGCTAGAAATTCTTCGTTTGCCAAAGCCTACGTGGGCCTCCAAAGGCCTAATTGTTTTAGGGCGGTACCTGCCCCGGCTGGTCCCTGGATCAGAGCCCAGCGGATCTGTATTTGTTTCTGTCAATAAGTGGCTGTTTTGAGACTATTAATAGCTGCCACAGTAGTGATCTGCACAGTACTTGAAAAGCGGGTTTTTTTTACAGTACACAAAATTCAGTGGGTCAAATGGTTTGAGGGTTTTTCTCAAAACTTAGCGCTGCGGACTATATTGGTAGATGCGAAAATCAGTCAAACATAGGCATTACTTGTTTCGACTCCTTTTTTGTGAGTACTTTTCTCTTGTTTATGCTGATCTATGAGATGTAAAGAAAGTTTGCAACGACCGTAGGTAGTTTAGGGCCTGGTCCAAATAAACTGCTTCAAATGCCTTTTTCTCAAGTCATTGGGACCAATCGTTTAAAAGCAAAATTTTGAGTTACTCGAGCATACGCGTTGCTATTTTGTAGTTATAAAAAGTCTTTGGAGACAGTAATCGCTTCGATTTTAACATAAAAAGTCCCCTCGGAAATGCTAGTACGAAAACTTCTATTGTCAATTAATTCTTTGAAGAAACCATACTTTTGGGCTCGTTTCTAATCGAGGCTGAAAAAGTTTAAAGCCGAAATGAACAAGTTCTCGGAAGATTTGAAATAGAAGTTACTTTTGCCGTCACCTTGAAGACGTCCACAGCTTTTTGTGATAAGTGCCCATCAACTCATATTAAATCTGAATATTCGAGAAAATTCAAGCGTTTCCGTTTGCTTTCCCCTATAAACAAAGGTGAAACAGGCTTTTCGGCTAACTATTCGTTGACGTTGATGAAAATTTTCACTTTAGAATAAGGCTCATTTTTGAATTGTGCTTCGCAATGAAGTTTTGGACATTCTAGAGTTATTCTATCCTAAAACATGAACAAAATGGCGGAAAAATTTTATACATATAATCAGAAGAACTTTAAGGTGAAATGATTTGCCGCTCATTTTCAGTGAAGCACATACTTTTTCCAAAAAACCTGTAATATTCTCTTGTTTTGACTAGTAATCCAGGCCCATTACAGAAGAACTATTCATTGTTCTATCCTTTTTTTATTAATGAGATAAGCAGTAAAACACTACTGACATGTTACTCAGAGTATTTGAATATCACGTCTTTTTGGGCCGCTCCTAGCTTCGTAAGGGACGCCAAACTCTTTGAGTTACTATTGACCTAAGAAAAACGCTTTCATTATTTACTATTTGTTCGGCTAACTGGTTTGTTCGACGAGCAATTAACCGGTGGCTCCGGACGATGAGCTAAATCGTGGAACAATCTAGAAAGTACAATTCATTCCCGTATAATCGAATCTGTCCTTCCCTTTGCTTCAACGGCCAGAAAGTTTTCATTTCCATGTATGTTAGGATTTAAAATATTTCCAGAAAATAGTGTCAAAACGATCTCAGCTGTTGAATATGTACTTTACTACTTGAATAGTGGGTATCAGATTTGTTTCGAAACCAAAACATTACTTCTACGAACGTTACAGTAACGCTTCTGATATTTCGAGTGAATACGCTTTAAGAGGGATTATTACCGCACAAAGACGAGACTCTACTGAGAAATGGATTTCTGTGTGGGTGAAGAGCTCGATATCAATCTAAATACCACATTCCATCGTGTACATCGTAATATTCACCTCGGATGTGACGCAGATATCTATTTTCGATCTCAGGGAACGATGGCAGTGTTTTGTAGCCGATATTAAGGTATTTAGGAGTTTAGCTCAAGAGATCTGCTTTTGATAATCCCTTTTTCTGACGTATTTTTATTAATTCTAAATCGTTTTTGCGTCAGTGAGTCAGTGAGTCACCTAATTCCAGAAATCCTGAATTTTCTAGGAATAAATCCGAACGTTAAGGGATTTTTTGCAGTCACCAAGAGTCACCAAGAAATAATTTCCTGTAAATGACAACATAAAAAAGAGGGAAAGTTTTCCGATACTCAGACATGAATTACTTTTTTCTTAAAACAGTGACCACTTAAAGGCATAGTTCACGTAATAACGGCTATTAGAACTCTCGTCAAGATGAACCAATGACCCCCAAGAGTAGCACAAGGGACCGAGTCGTGTCGAAAAACGATCTAGCCAGGGCGTAATGAGTGCCCCGAAATCGGCTTAGCCGACGTGCACACCCAAAAGCGGACGAGCTCTTACAGCGTTGCAGAGGCTGTAGAGGTTGCACCATTCGCACCGGAATGCACACGTTGCACGCAGCCAGCCTACTATAGCCATTCGTACGTAGTGGCACACACATTGGAACATCTCGTCCAAGCACCCCTTTCATGCAATTTTGTTGTCGCTATCTCGTCCAATAAAAAAGAAAAATTAAAAAGTCTTGTGAGTAATTGTTTATTAATTAAATGTACGTGATTCGTTTCGCCTCTAAATCAGACGAATCACTTCGCTTTTCACCTACCCCCGAGGCTCAACCCCTCATTTCACTTTCTTCGAAGCTTACATTCATCTGGTTTTTTGCTCTATTCTGGACTATCACTTCCATTATTCATCCGGAACTAGATACCCCGAAGTATCGTAAACTGTGCATCGAAGAGGGAATCCTCAATAGGAAGCCGATAGGTGCCATACATGTTTACATTAATTTATATTAATAAGATTGTGAAAAAGGGCCGGAGATTAGAATTCAGGCCGGCTCTAGCAGCCTGAGAAGCAAGCTCAAATAATTACTACTGCTGCGATCACATTCCATCCACCCATTGCTCACAGTGCGATGATTGAAAGGCAGAGTTCACGATACTATGGTGTACCCCATTTTATTCGAGAAGCAGAAGTATATTTCAGGAAAAGTTCATCGCTAATAAAGAATTCTCCGATTCCAAGAAAAATAGGGCTCCTCAAAAGTAGGGAAAATAGAGGTTGGACGAAATTGTCGTAACATGGAAGGGGTATTCGGACGAGATTTCAGTTATTGCAATTGCACAAAGAGCTGACTACATCAAGCCAGAACTGTACAGAACTGTCTTTCACTGTCGCTATGGATCATGAAAAGTTGTATGAACTTTTTACATGGGTTCCCTTGTGGTCGGTGCAGCCTCTACAATGCCGGTGAAACTCGTCCGAGGATACACACGGTGCAATCTTTGAGCTTACCTAACGTCCTAGCTAGGCCGTTTTCCGTCCTAATAGCGCCAGTTATGATATACGGGGGGACCTCGAATTTGTCCTATGGGGAAATCTCAGAAACCATTTTTATCGTGAACTGGCCTTTGGTAACAGTTTTTTCACAGCTCAGAAGAGAAGATGTGAGAAATTGTTGGGTGGAGTAACACAAGGATGTCGCCTGTAGATTTTCCTGTTTAACTGAAGTCCCTCCCTTGAAGTAGTGGCAACTTTGTTGGTGAAAGTATTGTTGCTTTTGAGAGAAAACCACCAGTGCTGCATTTTATGTTTCACTTCTAAGGGACCTTGAAGTTGTTCCCCCCAGAAGTAAAGATGTAAAATGCAGTTGTGGTGATCTTCTACGGAAGTAATTTTTCTTTTACTACAAACAATTTATGTTGAGTTATGTGAACGTGTTGTCAGTGCTGTCATGTTGTTTTCTTCAAGCTCTCAATCTGTTTACAACTTCATTACCTTTATTGACTTTGGGTGCTGTTTCCTATGTAAAGGTTATGCTCTGGCTTCCGACATAATTCAATGTTTATGAATTTTTCATCCCAGTACTGGTTCTTTTACAACTTCTTTATTCATGATTAATGTATTTTGTGAATAAGCAATGAATGAAACCCAAGAAGTAGTGAAATACATTAAGACGTCTGAAGGGGGATTGATTAGCGTTGAGTGCTTTATCCTTTAAATAATCTGCATGGTATCCTGATGCATTTGCCGATGAGTCACACTACGCTATAACCGAACTTTACTTTATTACTGCAGTTTCAATGGTTGTGATAATTGGTAATAATTGAAGCAGATCACGTTACAAATACTCTTACAATGGGGTTCAACTATGCATGGAACTAATTCAGGTCCTTGTGGCTACTACGGCGGTAGCCTATACCCTTCGAAACTTGCAAACGCAAATGAAACTGTAAATTTTTGTCACCTGAACCGTATTTGGTAATGATAATTCTAACTTAGCTGTTTTTATACTGCAGTCTGCTACACCATAGGTCAACTGCATACCTTTTGGAAATTCTAGACGCTTTCGGAATTGCCCGTTCCATTCGTAGAACGGAGAATTGGACTATATATGTGAATATCATTGAGTAGTTGCCTATAAATGGCATCGGTGTGGTCTCCATGACATTGAACTGATTGAGTAGAGTCTTCTCTTCAATCTGAATATCACCGTCAGGCCGACGGGATTAGCACTCATCCCATCGGCTCTATGTGGTCTTCAATGTTTCATTCTATGGCCTTTCAATATGATCACTTCACTGCCATTTTTACTCTTAGCAGAGATTTGTAAAAGATGTGATACTTCGATATACTGTAAAATACTATATTGTAACAGCACTACTTTCGTAGGTGCCTCTCGTATGTTTGTTTTAATTGAATATTACTCTTTTTTTGATTCATCCGAATCCGCTCTACACATTTTTGCACTTCTCGCTTATTTTTTTTTGTTAAGAAATAGCCGTAACGGTGCCTCCATTACCTTACCAGCTGGATAACTTTTCATGACATTAAGTGAGTGAACCCTGTGCCAAGCCAATCTTAGTGCATATGTCAAGTACAAAAACTAGAATCATGTTTTTTTAACGATTTTTTCCTAAGGGGTTGACTCAAAGACAAGGTAGTTTCCACCTTTCAAGCTCCTTCTAACAGTCATATAACCTGAGTTCCTCATTATAGGTACGAGTTTTACCGCCATCTACCATGGACCCTTGTCTGTTATGAATATATTGCTGTTTGCAGGAGATCATAACTTTATATGCTTGCTGGCAATAGATACATTTGGCTTCTATGTAATCAATCAGTGTAAATAAGCTATGCAATTGAGGGTATTTGATGACCTGAGCATACGTGGTCGGAAACACTTGCCCCGTAATAGACCTCGAGCTATCTCAATCATTGATGATATGTCCAACTAAAGAAAAAAACAAAAAAGATATCGCGACTTCAATCAATCATCGTTTAATTCTTTACTTTACTTGATATTTCTCCTCGCCTGAAGCCTCCTATATAGACATTGTTTCTCTCAGGCACATTACTTTCTACAAACTTGGTGCCATCGAACAAAGGCTCCGATGAATAGGAGTTAAGTGGGCTGACGCAATGATATTAACTGGAACGAGTCAAATGATAGCTTCTCTCTCGTCGCCCTCCTATCAGTAGTTTATCCTTCCATAGCCGCGGTCAGCGAGCTTGTGCAGTGCAGTTCTGAAGCTGCTTCACTCTGTAATGCCGATAGTGCTGCTATCTTCTTCTCTTACAAGTTCTCGGAATAGTCAATCTTTTTTCGAGGAGGTTTTGAAGGTGTGTGGGCGTTCTTGTTAGATGGCCCTTTAGGTTGCAGTGTTGCAGCTTACCCCTTGCAGAACTCGGGTATATGGTTATATGAGTGAGCCGCGCACAACGCACAAGCCTCTCAGCTTCTTCTCTAGTCAAACGCTATGACTTATTGTCTGTTGGTTATCATTCTCGGTTGTTCCGCTGCAAAACATTTCTTTAAGACTATTGCCTATTACCCCGAAAGCTTGGAGGGAAAGGTGGGAGTAGTCTGCAAGTGATCGCATGGGCTTAAATCCGGGATCTTGTAATAATTGCTACGTAGATCCTCTGAGGGAAGGTTCTCGACCTCCCACGGAACTCTGAATGAAGACCTAGGTTTATCGATAAGAGTAGAAAGAAAAAAGATGAATGTTTAAGTAAAAGTATAAAAGGGACAAAGTATTTGAGCGTTAATCAATTAGCCCGAGGGATGTGCCCCGCTTTCGACTCCCATTCGGAAAAGTGACGTAATGAATGCGTATGTGGCCTATACACTGACTTTACCAGCAGATGTGCAAGTCAGTACTCTTATCCTCTCAGACTTGTCTGGTACCAGTAACCGATCCCGGAGAGATGGAAGGTGGTTGGAGAAGCTCGGTTGGCCTAGGAGGATATCTGGGATTCGAACCGGTGACCATGCGTGTGTGCTAGTGTGCCACTTGACTCTACATCATCTCCGCCAGATTAGAATGCTATTCATGCTTATTTTGTTAGCTGGCTTAATGAAAGTAAGCCTTGTACTTCCAGTAAACTTGTTTTGTGATTTTCAATGAAACCCGTTCCCCATGAAGCTTCGAAAGATTTGAACATTACACTTCGATATCAGCAGTCCTTACTTTATATTAACCATAGATGTCCGGGCACTATTCACCCTTACTGCCCCACTTTGTCGAGATTGAGCTGGATTTCTATCGAATTTTTTTCAAGAAGATGAAACCGACTAGAAACTTGCCTAGAGGGGTAATCCGACCCGTAGAACACGAATATCTCATCTACTCGTCATGAAAACTCCGTACTTCATACTTAGGGGCAAGTTTTCAGCAAGATTGGTGACCCAGCTCCATTTGGCGCCGGCGCCTGTGGCGCGAGCGCTAAGCATCTTTATGACGAGTGGATGCGGTATTTGTGATCTACGGGTCAGATTACCCCTCTAGGCAAGTTTCTAGTCGATTCCATCTTCTTGAAAAAATACGATAGAAATCCAGCCCGTACTCGACAAAGTGGGGCAGTAAAGGGTAAATAGTGCCGATGTCCGTTTTTCTACTTGTCTGCTGGTCTGTTTGTCTGCAGCTATCTTATATGGCGCCGTCTGGAAATCAACTGGAATAGCTCAGACAGGTTGGTACAAGTGGGGAACAAGGTTGGAGCAAGTGAGGAATGAACCGAACTTCCTGGGTACACGTGACTCAGACAAGGCTCCGCCCACTGAGGGCGGGGCGTGGGCGAACCAGAAATCTGTAACTCCTGTTCTCTTGGGCTTGGAGTATTCAAATTTGATAGAGATGCAAGATGGGAAACCCAATGGCATGTGACATGTGTAGACTCCGCCCACCGGAGGCGGGGTTTACGCAAAAATACTTAGTTTGAACCTGCTTATCATGATTTTTGCGTAAAACTTCATCATACAATATACTGGCTAACGAGTCAATATTTATGCTCTCAAATGCCTACTTCGACGGCTGCGGATAAATGATCGAATCGCAAGTAAACTCACATTTCTTCTTCAGTGAAGTGCAGGTATACCACAATGGTAATAGGTAAACGCGAAAATTAATGATTCAATGCTCCTTGTTTGTTTTTATGATTGTCTCGGTTATATATGGATAAACGAATGTAAGTAGTTGACAATGCAGCTTTCTAGAAATGTGCGCTCCTATTAGTTGGGGTGTTAAAACGGTACTCACCATTTTTTCGGAAGAGGATGGTTGCTGTGTCGCTAAAACGATTACGCTCCTGATTATCTACGAAGAAATTCATTTATCAGAAGCCATGAGACGCGCACGGTATCGTGCGCAGGCCAACTGGCGGTTTATGGCAAGACAGTAAGATTTGAAGGGTCCAATGGTAAAAGGGAGTTTTCTGTAGTAATTTCGAGCCGTGCAAAAGAAAACTTGCTTGTACGAACAAATACACTTTACACCAATTGTACTCTACGTACCAGATTTTGATATGGAGATATGGGTGTCCTATGGATACCACAATCAGTAGACACATGGTAAAATTGGATTTGTTACCAATTTGAACTTGTTTCCCTTGTCATGCACTCTTTTAGGTCTTCCTCCCAGTGTAATTTGATACTTATATGTTTCTACTAGGTACTTGTACTGGCTTCATCACAACGGTCCATCATTTCGGAATAATTGGATTAAGGAAACATGAACGTGACCATAAGAATTTTCTCGGAGTTTTATTTGTATGAAAGAATTGAGGTCGTGGGAATGGAAGAGTAACACTGTCACAGTAAACTAGTCTGTTTCCATTATGTTTCTGCTCCTATGTACTTCGACATGCCCTAAGTAACGGCTGAGTATAATGGATCTCATATATGAAAGGCGTAGATTTCCCGAAAAAGCATCACGGTGTTGACTGGGACTCTTGCCAATTCCTCAAGCTGAAGGTTCGGATTCAGAATAATTCTTGTTTCAAGTAAATGTTTCGCTTTTTTAGACTTGATCTTCTCACTGAGCTTCTTCATCTTCTCAGCACTGCAAAATTCAGATCGTTGGAGTGGTCAATTAAAGGCACAGTTCACGATAATGTCTGCCGAGGTTTTTCTCTGAGATGGACCTGTGACCGCCAAAAGTAGCACAACAAAGGCTGTCAAAAAACTACTCACATAGGGCGTAATCAAGGGCCCAAAATCGGCTAGCTTACATCCAAAGGTGGACGAGTTCTCTCGGCGTTGGGGAGGCTTTAGAGGTTGCACCATTCGCATTGGGACGCACACGTTACACGCAGGTAACTTAGTGTAGCCAGCTGTACGTGAATGGTGCACTCAACTGGCCAGCAGCTCAAGATGCACCTCCTATGCAACTTTTGTTGTCACATACTCGCCCTACCCCTGCATTTACTTATTTTTTTAAGCCTCATATTTCTCCATATGCGCCCAATTCCGCGTTTACATCGCGTGTTTGCATTATTTTGAAGTATCACCTCCAATTTTCGTTTCGTCTAAAACTAGATACCCCAAAGTAACCGTGAACTGTGCCTTAATTAGTCACGATTAAATCACTTAGGTACTCTATTTTTCCCCTTGAAGCAGACTTCTGCATTCCCTTCGATGAGCAGGGAACTTTAATTGAAAAGCAAAAATTTTCCAAGGCATTTGTCCAAAACTTTCTACTTAGTGTCTGTGTGCAGTAAGTTAATAATTCTGATGCAGTCATTTTTAAAAAGAATGCATAATTTAATATTTCTAAAAAACGGGTTCCTCCGTCTTTAGCGGGAAAGTTTTTCTGAGAATCGATACCTTCTGAGCCTAGTACGGAGTGTCATAGGAATATCTGTCTTCACTTTGCCAAGGTAACATGGCTTTCATTATTAGTAGTTTCGGGAAGGGCATTTGTTTAACATCTCTTAAATTCGACCTCCTTCACTATGGTAACCATTTATATGGAATATGACTAACGGAGGTCATCCTGAAGTTTCGCAGTCTCCTGGAGAGGATATTTCCTGAGTGGAGTACAGGGATCCTGCTGGGTTCAGAGAAATCTTTCGGGAGCTCTAGGCTAAGGACTTACATATTCTGTGGTCTGTTGGAATGGTTTCAGTTTTTTGTCAGTAATCTGTTCCGAGAGCTTATTGTACCAAAATGTGCCTCGAGAAGGTGTATGAAGAAGGGCTACTTCAGCCATTCCCTATCTTTCTGGATATCTACTTATGCCATGTATGTATACTAGGGAGAGGCCAAGTTACTGGTAGCGAGTTTCATCACGTACTATGTCGTATTGTGCACTTCACCTAATCCTATCCAGACCGGTAGGCTACAATTAAAAAGCTTTGATAGGAGGATTAATCACTAGCCGAAAAAATTGTACCATAGCGTTATTTTCGCTGCTACGTGTCCGCATCTGTACTCGCTCAGTGTAGCTTAAGTGGCAGTGAGAACGAAGGTCAGGGTGTAGATGGGAAGCAAAAATGAGGTAATTCCAGTTTCTCATGTTGTGAAAAAAGCGGAAACCGTAAAACATCCGAGTAAGACAATCCTCGCTTTCTCAGGCAATCTTGCAGAATTGCAGGATAGTATGAAAGGTAGATCCAACTCGTCCGTTACCTCGGACTTTTGGAGAATGAATGCGACGGTGGCAGGCTGTAAAATGCAATGAACCAAACGATTCAACTCCTAAATCTGTCGCTCTGAGTCGCCGCGAGACTCATCCAATCGGAGGCGGGACGCACTTGGGGGTCGCCATGGACGGCGTTGTGTTAATTATGCTGACTCTATTCACCTTTCTCTTTCATATCGCTTTCTTTTCCACCTAACACTCGTCTTTCACAGAGTCCATCGTCACTTTTTGTCCACCTCAGTGTTGTTCACCTCGCAGCTTTCAGGTGAACTTATAGCCGTAAAACCCAGTGCTCACTCTTTTCTTTCGATATTACTTGCAAGCTCTCCGCTAACGAGTAAGGGAGGGGGCACACATGGCAGTGATAGTATATCAAGGAATAAACGTTAGTGTTACATCCGGGCACCCGGGACATAAAAATTTTCAACCAAGTCTATGAGGGAATGAGAGGCGAGTTTCCAGCTTTTCGCGCATGGTAATCATCTCAGCCACCTTGGGTGCCTCTGCCCTCCTAAGACTTGGTAAAAAAAAAAACTACACCCCTGGCTAAAACGATGGTCGGCGCTCACCATTCTGTTCGTCTGTGATACAGTACTAGAATAAATTTAATTTTTACACTGTTGCCCCCCCCCCCCTCCCCCCTCCCCCTTCCCCCAGACTATAACATTTACGTCGTAATAAGTAATCAAAATGACCTCTTGAAGGCGTTCATATAGCTGAGATGGAGTCGTTTCCTGGAGTTACTTAGTTACCTTCATACTGAGATCGATAGGGCCCTCTGTCGTCTTGACCTGGTCTTGGTCTGGTAGTGATGAGGATTCACGTTTTATGCAGACGGCAGAGGAGTGTTCACAAATATGGTCTCATATCACTATGGAGGAGCTGCTACAAGATTCAGAGCTCTGACCCATTCCAAAAGAAACTTGTAAAACTGGTTTGTTTCGAGATAAATAAGTCGAGGCGCCCATATCTTGTATGTCTTCCATTTATACTGAGAAAAACTAGGCAACCTCATAAAACCATATGCACTTAGATGCTTTTGAATCACATACATGGGCTAATCTAAAGGCTTCACTGGAAGTCAAGCGCTTATTGATCATGAAAAGTGCTAGGTCAGTTGAGGAGACGTTATACACCGAGAAGCCATAGGAAGGAGGCACCGTTACCCTTGTACTACTTCAGTGTACATCCCGACGTTTTAGATACAACGATTGAGTTTAAACGGTTGATTTTACGTAATATCATCGCCAACCTATTGTAGGCATCAAAATATCGTGGACTGCAGTTAGCGTCGACTCCTCCTGGATTTCCTCCAGGATGAGAGATAAGGCTTGTTATTCTGGCCGTAAACGTTGTTTTTACTAATTTCTTCTCTGCCAGTAGAGTTTTCGATTGGAACATAATCGATCTACAAAAAATTGCTATCACTATTTTAAGTTGTAGGTAGACAAAAACAAATTACAACCAGCTTCTGTTCCATCATCACCGGCTGCTGTCAGTCAGCGATTTGAGTCCATCTTCAGCGACAATCTTGTTTCTCCGCAAAAGTTGGTCCTCACGGATAAACTGCGGTATTCAAGTGAACAAAATCACATCCTTCAGCAAAAGACTGATGATATCACATACTTCTTCACCTCCTGGCACGCCAACAAAACTCTCCGAAAATACTGAACTGCTTAAGAAGAAAATATCGAGGTTCGTTTGTGTTTTTCTTCTTCTTGCTATCTAAAATTATTATATACCGATCGATAAATTCCGAAAGAAACCTCCGATATTAGAACCTAGGCCAGGGTATCAGTAAATTTACCAGTTATATTTTATTCTATGTATTCCTTGGACCATATTTTCTATCGCGCGCAATTTCCATTTCAGACGATTGCGGCGCGATCTCGATGTGTGGTTACGGTCGTTGCGGTTTGATCCAACTAGGACACTATGAAAGATTTGCTGCATATGTGCGCGTATTAGTGAGAATTCGGGCATAAACACCATCATTCACGTAAATGGATGGCGAGAAAGAAATGTTGCAGGATTTATAAGAATACATTTTCACAAGCCTCTTAAAAGGCGATTTCTTATCGTTCTGTCCATGTGATTTTCTTTCCCAGCGAGTTGAAGAAACCACCAATACAAAGCAGGAGATTTGTTCCCCGTCCATAACGAAAAATCGGTTCGCAGTACTCTTAAGGATGCAGTTCATGATAATCCTGAGGTATCAGACTCAGGTGAAATAATGGAAGTTATGGTGCGGAATTCTATAGAAATTATGAAGCAAGTGCGAAAATCGGCAGGTTCCGGAAATTACATGGCCTTCAAAATGTAGTTAGAGAGGGGTTGCCGGATACTATGCAGCTGCAACTGTCTGGGTGTCTCCCACATAAGCGTACTATTCGTCGGCGACCGAACGCTTCGCTGTGAATGGTGCCGCCTTAATAAGGCCGTCATAACGCGGCCACTTGCGGGTGTGTCCGGCAGCTGAGCTGGTCTTGGGTCCCTTATTACGCCCTATCTAGGCCATCGGCTGCGAAAATCTGGAGTTTGTGAGATCAATGATGAGAAAAGTGTAGCAGTTCGGTAAGTAAGAAAAGATCATCTCTAATGACCACGGTGGTTTTTTGACAGTGCCATCGAGAAGAATCACCAGAACAATTAGATTGCCACCCTTGCGATCGTATGCAGGTGTTCGTATATTTCTGAAACCCATATATACTAAAACCTAGGGAAACGGTAAGTATAGCAAGGTTCGCTCTCAGCAGATTTCAAAAAAAAGCCTGCAAAGTTCTTCGATCCTACAATTTCTTCCGATCACTTTCCAGGGAATGAAGGGAAATTAGCCTTACTATAGCTAGGTGAAGGCTTTTAACGGTAGTGAGGCTAATTCTCTGAAGTGCAGTCTTGAAAAAAGTCCGTACGATTTTGACAAGAGGTAGGCAAAGTGAGACCAAATAAAAACACTGTCTAGCTGTTAACTGAAAGTACAAATTCGTGAAAGGGGCTATGGGTGTATCGGTGCAAGGAGCTTGTGTTCACTACAAAATTGGAACATTTAAAAGCGACTTTACATGAATTGACATTCTTTTCTTTTGGCCGATCCACTTGAAGAAACTTTTGTATTAGCTGAGAAATACTGTATCATCATCTGCTGTCTTAGATCTCTTTCCCACTATAGTACCCTCTACTCATCCTCTACACAATTTGCTAGTTATACCAATTCGAGCGCGTGAAGGTCCCGTCGCGAGCCACCGTACTTCGATGTTGCAAGAAACGGCAAGGATCAAGAGGAACCACGTACTCTAGCTTGTCTGTCAGCTTTACCCAAGCGTAGCACCAAGCACCTCCTCTACCCGCTACGCTAGGCTGCATCTCCGGATAGTCGCCTTTCTCACGACCTACCAGCTATCTACCAGTCCTCGCATCTTGGCCACTGCTGTCCTTTTCGTCTGAACAGTGCAGCTTATCATGACGAGTCCAGGATCTCCGGTGTGCGATGGCGGAATGGACGACAAACGGGAAACGAGTACGGAAGGACAAAAGAACAACAGGAATGGGACCCTCGTAGAGCAGAAGTGAGTTGGGTGACATGTATGCACCCAAACGTTTCTTTTGCCAGTTAACCGATTGAGGAGGGATAGAGGGTTGGCTGAAGTGTGTGAGTTTTGGTCTGAGGTTTGATCTCCTGCCAGTGGTAGCGCATCATCCAACACTACCCCATCTACGGCGCTTCTTTTGATAATTCACATTTATCGTGCGCGTGAGGAGATAATAAATAGGAGTTCTCAAAAAGATTGCTGATTTGTTTTTGTCACGACACTCACTCAACGCGCTCTCAAAGGGACAGTTCAAAATAAAATGGTTTGTAAGGTTCTTTTCTGTGATCACCTGAACATAATGCAAGGGACCATGTCGGTTCGAAAACGACCTAGATACGGCGTAATGAGTTCCCCAAACCCGGCTACACGTACCCTCCCAAAGACGGACGAGATCTCACGGCGTTGTAAGGATGTACGTAAAGGTAGCAATATTCCCACCGGGAAGCATACATTGCACGTAGGCACAGCTTACTGTAGCCGCAATGCAACACATACTTGGGAAGCTCGTCCCAACACCCCTACCATGCAACTTTTGTTGTCACATTCTCGTCCAACCCTTGATTTTACTACTTTTTTCGAAGCCCTATACTTCTCTGAATACGCCTGTTCGACATTTACTCACCATTTTTTCACCATTCTGAGTTATCACTTCCATTATTCTCTCAAACGAGGTACCCCAAAGTTGTCGCGAACTGTGCTTTCGAACCAAACAACGCTACCCTACAATCAGCGGAACATAGTTATTAGTGGGTATGTTTTGAAAGTTGATCAGCATGGAAATCTCAATTTCAAGATCTCTTACGGAGTAGTTTGAGCGCTCGACCTTTACTGTTTATTTTATTTTTATTTTAAAAAGCAATATTTGGATAAACACATAGATTATTCACGGATAGTAGTGGGTCCCAAAAAACTAACTAATTTTGAAATGAACATCAGCTGAGCGAATGGGTTATCATTTTTTACAATGTCCTAAAAAAATATAATTCGTTCTGCTTCGAGCTATGTGCTAGCCGAAATCCTTCGAATATTGCCTCAAGAAGAAGATTTTTTAGGATTCAGGTCCTAACTTGGAACTTATCTGGAAGTGAACTCTCTGATCAGTAGCACACATCTGATAATGGATAGCACACACCCACTTTTGCATTTTGGAGTGGATCCAGAAAGGTCATACAAAACTTCTATGGCCTTCAACTTGCGCATTGAATACTTAGGCCCGTGATAACGCCCATAGCTTACATATCATAATTTAGTAAGGCGGGTGGTATTTTGAACGAACGGCACACCCGATCACGCCCAATCATGCGCTGGTGTTTTCAGCAGCACTAGTTTTACGGTGATTACCGTGGAACCAATGATGCTTTCCTTACTGGGAATTCAATTTCAGATACCGTCACACCTTGAGTCATTCCCTTCCAGCCAGGCGTCTGATTCTGCTTAGTAGTTAGAGGAACTGGTAGATGAGCTCTGGTTCTGGTATCTGGTGATTGCAATGTTGTTAATGGAATGATAACTTTCGTGGGTGCTGGTGTTATAAGATGATTCGCAATGTTTCTCATTTCTATTCTTTTGTAAAATATGATAAAAATCAAAGAACACAAAATCAACAAAAAATGCAGTCAAATAATGGGAAGTGGTGTGAAATATGCTTCAGTCAAGCCTACCAAAATTTTGTCATATTTGCTCCACTACAACAAGTTTGGGTGAGGAAAAGTTGGCGAACTAATTCGTCTTTGAATGGCGCTGTGACCAGCGCGACTAGAAATGTATGAAAACGATGAATGATAAGGTCAGTGTGCTACAATTCAAAATTGAAAGAGAAGTTGCATGAGCTGTGTTCTAGAAGTGGATCTAGGGACCCAATATTGCCCCCAATATTTTTGCTAATCTGGGATTGTTGCGAATTAAGCTGAACTCATCAGCCCCTCCAACATCTTCGATTAATCTCAGCACAGGAGAGACCGAAGCAGAGCTTATCCCGGGTAGATAAACTCATTCAAAGTTCCTATGATCTGGGACTAGAAATTGAGAACATGGGAATGCTAACAATTCAATTTCATAAAAACATTGCAAGTCATCTGGAGCTCTCATTTAGTGCTACTAATCATATCTCATTACTACTCATATCTCATCAAAATTCGAGAAAAAGGGTCTTGTTTAGGGGCTTCCTGACGTCCAATTTTGTCTAATTTTTATGGACGGCTGAACAAGTCGTCTCATCCTTTACGATTGAGAGCGGAACTCTACAAACTCTGGTACTAAAGTGACTTTTCAAGTCTTTGTCCACGTTGAGAGTATGTCAAGGACTCCTGTTAGCTCAGCGTTTTTCCATCAACCATTCCTCCTATTTGTTTTGCAGCCAATAAATATGTATAGTGAGGATACGGGATCGCGACAATTGTCAACTACCACAAACGAGTCCCCTCCCCAAACGCTGACCGTGATAACGAACCCGTGAAAAGTGTGTTCCCCGCATCCGTCGAAACAAGGTCACCGCGCTCACTTCGCGCGCGGCGAAGCCCCTTTCGATCTTACAGTATCACTGAGTGTCAATAAAACGTATGATTAGCACTAGTACGAGTTATCATCTCCTCAAGCTGGCTGCCGCGGACCAAGCGCAAATCGTATGGCCCACTGACATGAGACATCCGTCAAGAATCGCGAGCTGACGCGCCGCGTACGATGACTGCGGCGTTACTTTGTTTCGACGGACATGCTTGACGAAGCGCACCTCTTAGCCCTTACATTTCAGCCTATTATCAATGACGGAGGAAATTGTCTCGTATTCTTTGGTAATACCCTTACCGTATTCAGGACGCTGTCACACGAGAAGAAGCGATCAGGAGCGGAAGCACCGCCAGAAAATGTTCCACTACCTCAACGTCCATTTAAAGCGGCTCATGATTCTTTTCGTCTACGAATGTTTCAGGAACAACATGGATTTGAACCGGTAGTATGTCACCAAGAGTGTCATCTTTTCACAAATCACATTTATCAGATTTTATTTTGATTTCTCAAAGTTCTGTCAAATGCAATCCATTTTTCTTGAAATAAAGCCCTGCAATCCGTTTTTTTTTCTCGCGTCATTAAATCATTCCGAAAAAATGAGAAACGAGAATAAAATGCATTTATCTCCGCACTCGTTGAAGTTTGCTGTGTATAACATTGAGATCAACGCTGTAATACATCTGTTCTTGAAGTGAGTGAAGGTCATTGTTTTCAGGTTTTCATGACAAAGAAACGGACGAGGGACAACAAGTCAGTGATGAGTGAATTCAAAGGTGGCGATCTGAACAAGTACACAGCGAAAACCTATGCTATCCAAAATGGGAACGAGGTTTTCGGTGGTAAGTTCAACTTGTTCTCCTTGTTTTCTTCTTGAGTATTCCGGAACCACCACCATTTATGAATGGTGAGCAAAATTTCGTCTTGATTGAGATTCCAGGCACTGTTGAAGTTTTTTTTGTAAATAAGTGGATTGATGGGAGGAGCTTCAGAATTCTGAAGAATGTTTATGAAAGGAAATAAAGGTCAATCTCTCCTGATCCGTAGTTAGCTGTCACTTCCTCAACAGATAGTTAACCTTTCAAGGTTTCGAATGATTCACTACAAAACCTTTGGTGCCGATATTATAGGTAACCAGCACTTGGCCAACACTTTAGCTTACCAGTTTCATCTAAGCTTATATTACAATCTAGCGTACGACTTTCGCTGTTTCTGAAGAAACAACTCTTGACTAGAAATAGTTGACCATAGAATTGTAGCTTTTATTCATAATCGCACTAACAATAAGTGGGTTTTTCTAGATGTCTTGTTTCTTCTATGATTGGTTGTCTAACCACACCCACCAATCACAAGCGAGCATGATACGCAACGCTTTTTTCACGATATTTAAACACTGATGTTTGAATTACGACAAATGAATCAAAATCTAATGAAACAGAATTATGATTCTCGAGTATTTCCTGAAGAGCTGTTGTCAGTAATGCCTTAATACAGAAGCTAATCTGAAGCGGCCGAAAGTGAGACTTTCAGAATATTTATTCATTTATTTTGATGCACGCAGCGGTGCGCTCTAATAATACAGTGAAGTAAAACATAAACGACATAATCGAGTCAACCTTACATCGGTTGGTCAAGATTTGTTCAGATTGATAAGAAAGTAGTTAAGTTACACTCGAGGTCCGGCGAAGGAAACTCAATGGGCGGATGGCGCTAGGGATAACACCACTCCCAGAGAGCATGAAATATGTATATATACATATATGGAATCCGAAACCGAATTTTCGAATGTTAGGTATTCCTTAGCCATTACAATTCAGCTTCAGAATATCAAAGAAATTCCTGAAAAAACACTGCACCTTGTTGAATTTTGAAACTCTGACTGAGAACAGTCGAAGAAGATGTGCTACACGGATTTCTGGAAAAAACTGTACTAAGGTTTTCAAGCTGCTGCGAACGAGTATGAGATTACAAGTATAGAACAGTGAAATTTCCCCATATTACTTATTCAGATGAGGAGTAAAAAAATAAATAAGTTATGCATGTGAAATGTAAGGAAATTATCGAATCATGTTGCCAATAGGTATAGGAATTGACGGTTACTCACTACTTCATTGATTTCTAGCAATGGCCAAAGTTAACGAATCCGATTTCACAGAATGGGTTTCGCGCTTTTCAGTATCCCGAGTTCTCGGGTTCTTTATAAGCATTCACTCTCTAATGAGTGATACGTGTCCGGAGGTCTTTTCTCCCACAGTTAATCTGGAGTTTTCAAACTCTCGCATTCGATAATCAAATTCTTGCTTATTTTTAATAATTGTAAGTATAGCTTCGTACATCCTCGATGGACACTTCAGTCGACAGTATTTCAATACAAAGTTTTGCATTGCCTAAAAAGGTAACACTTTGAAATGTCACCTTTTTGTGTTCTAACAAAACAAGATTGCGAAGAGTAACTTAAGCAAAATTGTAAAGGATTCAGTCTTCTAGCGTCGCTTATAAGGAAGGTCTTTCAGGGCGTGGGTCGCTTTTTGAAAATTTTTTTACATGGGGTAGGGGAGTACTGAGTACAGAACTATCGTTCATTTCCTCTAAATGGCCTTCTGAATGCCAAAAAAGGAGTGAAAATGATTTTGCCAATTGCCGTTTTTACCCACTAACCGTGTTTGTTTCATTCATGGCGTCGACTGTCCGCACAGTAGAAGGCGCCAGTGGACTGCGTATGAAAATAACGCGAACGGTAGCCAAAAAGGAAGCCACATGTTGAAACATGTTGGAAAATGCGGGGAAGTTTTATACGCTCTCTCCAAACGGATAGTGTGGTGGGTAGCGATGTGGATTCGACCTTCGACGGATAGGCTGTGTTGATGGCTGGGATCCTGGAGGCGCTGTCGTTTTTGCATTTAATGCTGCCACCTCAAGATTGGCTCCATACTACACCACGGCCAGAGCAAGTGCCTGACTGGTCATGGTCATGACCAGGACCAGCGATAACCTCTTCAAGTTGAATTTTGCTGATATTGACTGATGGAAAGACAATTCCCGCTCAAACGGATTCGCTGTTGATGATCGGAATTGTCATTGAGTCAACAACTTCGAAAGGACGGGCAAGAAGCTATGATCCACAAGAGTGATTGAGCTTCTTAACACCTTTGAAACACACATAAATCGAACTGAGGTACCAGCATGAAAGAAGCACTAAATAGAGGTGAAAAAGTACGCGTCACCCGTATGGAACACCAGGAGCAAGGTAGTGGACTGATACTGGACAATATGAGAACCCGCAAATCTGGCTTTCGGTCACCTTCGACATACTGGCAAACCAAACATTAGGACTCTACTATATGCCAGAAGCTCTGCGGATTGTCCTGAACGATCCACACATTGTTATATTATCACCAATTAGATATTTGCACTATGAAGGAGAAAGTGGGGTAGTGCCAAGTAGCTTACTATCGACCGTATCTCGGATTGATTAACACCCAGGCCCAAACTTTACCCTTTTTGGGCGAAGTAGTACCAGACTCGTTTAGTAGTATAGAAGCCGTGAATTGTATACTGGCCGACCCCAGCTAGTCTTTGTATTCAAACACCACAGTAATTCTGAGTGGAAGTCGAATTGATCTCATCGCGGATATCAAGATGGGATTCATCAAGGGTGAAGACTTCAACACACAATCATTGTTACTATGAGACATTGCTGGAGGAGAATGATAGGAACATTTCAGGGTAATCAGTGGCCTGAACACTACTAGAGTGATGGAGAAGTGAGTAGTAAGAGGGAAAGGGCCGTGCAGAAAGTTCAAAAATGTTCTATCATTGGTTCTCGAGCATTCCCATGTTCTCCCTCAAAGGATCACACCAATATGGTGATCCATTGGGTTCATTCTACTGGAACCTTTCCTGGAAGTGTAGGCACTGCTTTCACAAAATGTCAGTTCAGTGATAGCACTAGTAAACCCATTAACGTTTTGTTCCCACGAGCCCAGGTTATAGCCCAAAAGTCGGCAAAAGCTCAAAGGAGCAAATGGGTATATGTATTCGAATACCTGGGTTTCAAAACTCACCCTACGAAAGGGACCACAATCTGGGAAGTAAAATTCAAATTGTAAAGGTTATCGCTGGTCCTGGTCACCACCATGACCAGTCAGGCACTTCCTTTGGACCTATTGCAGTATGGAGACAATCTACAGGCGGCAGCATAAAATGCAAAAACGACAGCGCCCACAGGATGCCAACCACCAACCCAACCTAGCTGTCCCAGATCGAAGTCCACATCGCTATACACCACACCATCCGCGCTGCCAGTAGCTCAACCATGGACAGTTCATATGAAATTTCCCCGCATTTTTCAACACGTTTCAACATTTGGCTCCCTTTCTTGGCTACCGTTCATTGTTAGGGCAGTTGGAAAGATGAGCCCGCATTCGTCCTCATTCATAATCGTTGTGGAATTGTTGAATGCGTGTGTGACCTGAACAATGACATGCATCGACCATCCAATGAACTCAGTGCTCGAATCATCCAGATGAGACTGGCATCAATTATCCGGAAGGTTTGAATGCTTAGGGGCCTGAGGGAATACCTATCCCTGAGCGTAAGTGTGTGAGTGCCCCACTGAAACACCTTCCCCTGAAGCAAAATTACAAACTTTCATCCTTTTGAGGGAGGGAAATGAATAGATTCCGTCACAGCCTATTGCCAGAGGACTGCAAAAGCGTGAAGCTTAGTTTCAAAAAGAGAGATCTAAAGCAGATTTCGTTTTTTGGATCAAGCGCGCCGTAGCAGTATGACAGTACTGCTTGTTACTGTCCTATATGGCTTTCATAATGTAAAGCAGTAATGCCATTAGTATTAACACATAAATTCTCATTGTTGAATAAGTTGCTGCGTTAAGATAAAAAGAAATTGGATGAAGAATGGAGTCCCTTAGCAATGTTCAATCTCGATCCCGGGATACGCCATGTTCTCCACTCTCATGCAGATTCGTAGTTGTGTCTCTGGCTACATACGTATGTGCCTGTACATAGCGGTCGATATTTGAGTTAGTGACTTCCTCATCCCGAAAGAGTCTGGTAGCAAACGACCGACCCTAAAGTAAACGATCGACTTGTACGGGCTGATATCATTCAGGTCCTGAATTTTGAGTTTCAAATTGATTCGTTTTGATAAATCTTGAAAATTTGGAAATTGGTATTCAAGTCAGTTATTAAGCTTGCCATGTTTTGCCATTTTCTTACGGGAAGAATTGGCTCTGATTCAGACCATTTTCAATTTCTTCCGGAATATTCTCGCATAAAGTTACAAACACTGATTATTTACTTTGAAACTCGATTGCCTAATATGATTGTTTGTTAAAGTTTACAGATTGTGTATATGCATTTTGTCTACAAGTATTTTTTTTTATTATTTCTGCCGATATTTTTTATTTTATATATATTTTTTTTGTATTTTCCTAAGCTCACACCCTAGGCACCTTATACAATTCAGGTATCTCTAAGAATTTTATCCGTATTTCATACCCATCCGTTTCACTGAAGTAAACGAATACAGTGGACGATTGTTCCAAGAAAAAATCATCCTATTTTGAATAAACACTTTTTACTATCTGCTTGTTTTGTTGAGGGGCTTTATTGTGAGCCGAAGAATCAGCTTTCTATATTGGTGCCACATTTACTGCAGTGCTTTTCTAGTTGTAGGCTCCGCATCGCCGAAACTCAATCGAGTTTCTGCTTGACTGATGCTTGCAAAAACAAAGCATCCACGACTTTCAGCGAGGAATTTATAAAAGACCAGATTTCAAATAATTCCCCCATTAAAATCATTTCCTAATGTCCTCGCAGAATCTGCTACTACTAAGGGCTGTGGTTTGGATTTTTTTTGACAGTTCACGATAGATATCATTTCCAAGATTTCTCTTTAGGATGAACTTCTGGCTCCTAAGAATAGCACAAGGGATGCCGTCGGCTCGGAAAATGGTCTACATAGGCCGTAATAATGGGCCCCAATACCGGCTTAGACTCCCAATAATGGACGAATCCTCACGGCGTTGCAGAGGTGAATAGAGTCAGCACCATTCGCATCGGAGCGCGAATGATGCACGCAGGCAGCTTACTGTAGCCAGCTGTACGCGATGGCACACACATTTAGTCATGTCGTCCAAACGCTCCTTCCATGCAACTTTTGTCGTCACATCCTCGTCCAACCCCTCTTCTGAAAAAGCCGATTTTCGAGTTTTCTTCACCACCTTTGCAACATTCCGGACTCACTTCCATTGATCTACATCCCTTCGGTAAAAACTATCGCAGACGCACCTTTGAAAATTCAGCGTATTCCATTCTACTTTTTGTTCTGTGTTCTCTAGAAGAGTAGAATGGGTGAAATGTGGCCAAAAGACAAGCGTAGATGCAAAGCTATTAACTAATCACACAGGGAACACGCATTCAAGGACAATCGGGTCTGACAACAACAACTACTTTCTGATTGGCAGTACGAGTATGGTGGTTTTCCAACAAGATATTCATTATAAAAATACCACAGTGTATAGCAGTTAAAAGCTTTTAATCAGGTTGTGCCGTCGACCATTTCATGATTGTTTGCCACTGGCGGCAAATAATCTCGGCAATGATTAGCGAAATTAGAAATTTTGATGAGCTTCCGCTTTATTCGCCCTGCTTTCACGCTAACATCATCTACCAAGAAATATACCTATATTTGAGAAAAAAACTTTTGTGGAGTTGTCCTATCTTCCAGACTACCAAATGATTTTCTAATCATTTAGGGTTATACTTCATCAATATTTTAAAAACTCTCCACCAAATAGCTTCCACTGTAAACACTGTTGTAAATGGAACATTCAAGCTACTGCTGATTTCTGCGTATCCTACTATATATAACGCGCTAAGTGTGTCTGTTGGTTTGTCTGTGTGTGTGTTTGTGTGTGTGTGTGTGTGTTTGACCGGAAATTCATAACTCCGGACCCCGTCGACCTAGAGAGTTCAAATTTCGTAGGTGTAAGGGGGGCAGGATGGGAACACTAATGGTGGGCGGTGGTGCCGGACTCCGCCCACAGGGGGCGGGGTTTGTGCGAAATAAACGTTTGAGCGCAAATTCATAACTCCGGACCCCGTCGACCTAGAGAGTTCAAATTTCGTAGGTGTAAGGGGGGCAGGATGGGAACACTAATGGTGGGCGGTGGTGCCGGACTCCGCCCACAGGGGGCGGGGTTTGTGCGAAATAAACGTTGGAGCGCAAATTCACAACTCCGGTTCCCGTCGACCTAGAGAGTTCAAATTTGGTAGGTGTAAGGGGGCAGGTTAGGAACACTTATGGTGGGCGGTGGGGCC
>UZAF01016873.1:32640-61792 GCA_900617895.1 Haemonchus placei
ATGGTGGGTGGCAGGACCGGGCTCCGCCCACAAGGGGCGGGGTTTGTGTGAAAAACCTAAACTTTGACCTAAAGCGTTCATATTTGGAAGGAATACAGGCGGGAGGGTGGGAACATTTATGGTGGGTGGCAGGACCGGGCTCCGCCCACAAGGGGCGGGGTTTGTGTGAAAAACTCGAACTTGGACCTATAGCGTTCAAATTTGGTAGGAATACAGGCGGCAGGGTGGAAACACTGATGATAGGTTGCAAGACGAAACTCCGCCCCAAAGGACTGGGCGTGAATAAATACTGTTGGTTCGCACCCAGACCGTTGAAGCTTGAAGGCACAAGGAGTTGGCTGGGAACATTGATGGTTGCTAACATAGTAGAATCAGCCGCGATGAAGTCTGAATACTTATTCTCTAAATAAGTTTTGTGATATAATGCGATGTTTTATTCGGACACAGCGAAGATGGCTTACAGAAAAAATCGCGCACAGTTTGAAGCTAATACTGAGGGTGTACAGCTTTCAAAGAAAAAGTAGAATCCGAAGTGTTGTTTGCGCATAGCAAATTTCTCAGAGGAAGGAGGAGCGCCCGGCGTAGCCGGGCGTCACCGCGCCCGGCGAAGCCGGGCGTCCCCATAAGAAGGAGGGAAGCCCGGCGTTAGCCGGGCGGCCCGACTGGTACTTTACTATGGCCATACTGGGTACATAACCAGAATGACTGTACAGCTATGGTAGCACGCTGTTGTATCGCTCGAAATTAGGAAATTACCAGTTAAGAGTCAGTAACAAAATATTTCCAATGACGTAACTTTTTCCAGTACTGTTGATCGACTCAGCAGCTATGGTCGGAATTTCCTTGGCGTCGTGATACGGTATTAAACTCGAGAGCGTTATGGATTAACAAATTACTTTCTAGTAGTAATCGTTGATGCTCTGTAAGAGGACCAGCTTAAACCTTGAGAATAATCTTTTCGCCTGTTATCTCTTTTCTCAGTGCAAACCAACTCTAAGTGGCTCAATATCAACTGACTATGTTCTCCCCTAACTTTCAAGGTTCTCGGACAGGATGTCAAGTTTTTTTTTAACTTCGAAAATTAATTGGTATTTAATTGACTAAGTGCACACTATCCAAGAACTTGGAACGGGAGCATAAATATGTTTCTGGCTATGCCGCCATGCATACATTATGTAAAGCTCCATTTGGGCAGTAGAGTAGAAAGGCCTACTGTGGCAGAAGGCATGTTGTAATTTAATGAAAAGTGAAAGCAATTAGTCAGTCAGCCGAAGGCATTCTCCCATAATTCGGAACAACTGGCTGTGGTGTAGTACTGGAAAAACTCCTCCCCTGGTAAATCAGGATCTTGTCATTTGAGCAGGTGCGAAGGAGGGCAACTGGCGTGGTCGAATTTTCATGTATCGATTTGCATTTATTTGCACCTTGAATCTGCGCTTCGTTGCCCTGCACTACTATTGTCTACGTATGAACTCCGCCACTAGTCACTCCGCCTCGACGACGTCTTCGTGAAGGCAGTGCATCATGCCCGACCATAGGAGACGCCTACTGGAAATTAGTGACTTCTGTCGACACTGAAATGAACGCCAAGAGAGCTAAACTGCTAGGTAAGTTTTCCGAACCTTCCTCATAATGAGTTTTTTTTTGGAAACGAAACATTTGGGCATTCCCCCCTCTAAAATTTGTTAGTTAGCCTTGCCTTAAGTCCGATTTTTGGACGGAACTTAGTTTTTTTTTTGAAAACTATTGAGATGGATATTGGCTTGCCAACTTTTGACGGAATGTAAACAAAGACTGCCAAGTCCGTTGTTAACTGATTTTTCATATTATTTTCCTCTAAGTTCGCCCATTACTGCAGAGTTTTCTCGATGCGTATTCGTACTGTCACACAGGCGCGCGGCAAGCTCTTGGGCTGCGGCGCGTATGCGTGCGCGTGAAGGCCGCGGACGGCATAGTATACTTCAAATGATTTCCCGTTCTGATGGTATGTTAATTTGTTCGGTTTTTATTTGTTTTTGCGGCTATTATTATTTCAAGCAGTTTTTTTGTCACCAAAGACACCCACATATTTCGTCGTTTGAATGCTTGTAACCGGTCTTGACGGTCCTAGTACTGGTCTCAGTATTCACATTTTTTTTCCAACTATACCATATAACTCTTCAATCCCCTCGTGAGGTGGATCAAGAGGCGAGGAACTTCTCTTAGATGGAGGTCAGGTTCAAATGTGGAATGCAGAGAGGGAAGAACTTACGAGGATGCGCCATGCCAGCAAATGACTGCTTGGTACTACAGGCAGCTCGATACCACATCAGTGATCAGTCCTCTGAGTCGAGTACTTCTCGAAGGTACTGTAGGTTGCTGCAAGTACAATAGTTTCGTGGAATTTTACAAAAAATGGAGAAAAGGTCAATAGTTCATCTGCTTCGAATTTTATGTGCTCTTCTCGACAACATAGGGCGAGTATCGATTGTATGCGCAGTACGAAGTATCGATTGAACGCGTGGCAATATTTCCAAGCTCACTTCCGACCGCATTGTACATATGTTGGAAAACAGAGCAAACGATTCGATAGCGTGCTACCGCGCTGTCATGAAGTTCAATATTTAAATATTTTTTAAGTGTACCTTAACATATTCATCTCATGTTGCTACCCTAAGTGACCACATCAGTAATACTTTACAAGTATGCCACACAGCACGATAGGATAGAAAGGTAGTCATTAAAGACTCCAGTTCCAGGATACGCCATGCACTCGCCTTTTTAGTTGTGATGAAATTCGAGCTCGTGTTTACGCCTAGCAATTGCTTTTTTAACCCACTGATAGTCAGCGTTTTCATACTTCCAAGCGAATGAGATAAAGCGTAATTGGCACTGAAGAAATTTGGTCTAGATGTGGTTGAATTCATTGAATGTTCAACGTATATTATTATTGGCATCATTTGCCAGGCCTGATCTACGTTTTGATTTCTCGTAGGCTCTTCAGAAACGGAAAGATGGATTGGTCTGGTCTGATGACGATCTATCCAGGAATGCACTCTTCCATTGAATTGTTGACTTTCCCATAACTCTCAAATAGCCAAAAAATACGACTGCTGGGAAATCTCTTTGAATAATTCTTTGGCTGAATTTGTTGGAGAATGTGGGAAACGCCGATCTTGGCCCACTTCTAAGAGGCGCCAGAAGTTGGGCCGTTCCCGTAGTGCAAATGGAACACTGATTTTTCTGTTCTCTATGCACGGCAACACGACTCTCGGTTTTCTCAGCAAAATTTCATTTCCTCGAAGAAACGCTCTTCCTGATTTGATTTGTTTTGCTTTGTTAGCTGCTGATTATCGCCGCACTTCGAGACGTGAATGCTATCACAAAGAAGTTTAGCTACGGGTAAAGCGTTCGGCCCCCAACGCCCCGACGTTTTCCGGAACATGTACTTTTCACGCAGAACTTTTCCTTTTCCCAAGCAATCGAATAAAGGCACTCTTCGCGAGCTGGACCATTTGCTCGGTGGGCCTGAATACAAGGACCCGTCAAGTGTAGGCCACAGTATGTACTGGTCGCCCATCAATATCATTTCGCGATAGTAAACAAGTGCGCTTTGTAGTGTGAAAATAGCGACCGTCCATGTTCCAATGCAATCACTCCCAATCACTGTCCAACTTGAAAAGTCAAAACCTTTCTGTCACCGTATGACTCGGGTAATCGTCCCAAGAGGGCTTCCTTGCAGGGCTAAGGAGGTTGGTGACCACGCGGACGTCGCGCGTGATGATCCTGTCTCGCAATGTTTAGAATGTTATGTGCGCACCCTTCAATTTGTAGGTGCAGCTTTTCAAAGCCGATTTATGGCTAACGATCAGACTTTTTGGAGCTCATAACCCCAACAGAGAACAGGAACAGATTCCTGTGTCGTCACCAAAAGTTAGCAGTATCGGAATTTCCGCTGACTACAAACGTATACTCCAGCTGTCACCAGTGTTACCAGTGAATTTTGCGAAAACAAGAGAATCGCGATATTCGATCCATAATGATGGGATAAGTTAAGCCCGTTGAAACCGTTCCTTATTTTCCAGATGAATACTGATCTTGAAAGCACAGTTCACGAAAAAAAAAATGGTTTTTGAGATCCCCCCCCCCCCCCCCCAATGAATCGCTCCAGGGACACGAGGATCAACATTCCTTTCGTTCAGAGCTTTCGTAAAGAAGTCTGACCATCTCGTTGGCGGCCGTACTGGAGTTCGGATGTCCCGAGGGATCCAGTCAGTAACCGCCCTGGTCCAACGGTCATCACTGTGGCTGGCGAGCACGTGGGACATAGTCGGGTCAAAACACGACCTCGACAAAGGCGTTTTAGAGACTCTAAAATCGGCTCGCCCACCTTGCACACCTAGAAATGGTCGTGTTCTGACGGCCTTCGTTAAGACATTCACAAAGAAGCGGTAGGACGCCGACGAACAGCACGCTTATGTGAGGGACACCCAGACGGTTACAGACGCATAAACTTGCACGGCACCCTTTCTTAGAACTGTTTTGAAGCCTTATACTCTCCTGAATCCGCCGAATTCAGCACTTTCTTTCTGCACCGTAACTTCCATGATTTCACTTGAGCAAGGTGCTTCGGACTTATCGTGAACTGCGCCTTTAATTTCTGAAGAAAAGCTGGATCATATCAAAAGTGCTGTTTTTGCCAATTTTGCCTTCAGACTCTAGAATTTACATCGTTTCTGATGAAGTTAAAGCAATCGTACTCGAAGTCGATCATCTTTGAAACCACCATATCAGACTCGAAACTGGAGCTTCCGCGTACTTCTTCCCCCAGGCACATTCTCTATTTGCATAACTACTCTTTGAGGCTTATTGCACTCATCTACATTAGTAATATGGGCAAAGCTTATGGTATTGTATTACTTTTCAGATTTATTTAATCTTTTTCATTCACTTCTACTCTGTCTAACTACTAAATGCTGGATTATTGGATCCCGAACATTATAAATGTAGAAATCCGCCTTGGACCAGAATTTGTTTGACAGCAGTCGAATAGTGAATCTATTCGCTGACCCTAACTAGATGCTTCAGCCAACATTAGCGTCTGTACTCGCTATCACCTCCCCTGCTATCAGCCAACCTTCATTTTTGAATATTGCCCGAATTTTTCGTCTGAGATTTCATTTTCTTTTTCGCTTTGTGGCCAGGTTCACCCTTTCAGGTCGACATAGCATTCGCTATGATTTTGGATAGGTCGTTTATCCGAAATGATCCGGAGCCCCTGAGGACCACGACGCTCAAGTTGTCATTGTTGAAGGGACTCCTCCACTAATGATGTCTGTTTCACAACAAACAGAGCAATCTGTCCAGGTATACGGTGCCACGGCTGTTCCACTAAGATGGCAGTGTACTGTCTTGATTTACGGAGTAACCTACACCAGGTTAAGTAACTTCAATAAGCATGGGTTTATTACGCCGTCACTGCATCTGGAATGTCGTGTCTTCGGTTCTTAGGTCACATCTCCTGAGTTATTCCAGAACTTAAGTTCGGGGCGCAGCCTTCCTTGAGACAATCGAACTCGTATTAGAGAGCAACCTATATGACTTATTAATTATTCATGAGTTGTGAGGTCCTTCTTGACGGAAATGGTTTCTGCTAAGCGAAATGCTATGTCTGCAAAATCTTCAAATACAATATCTTTGGTGTGGGAAGTAATGTGCGGGGGGGGGCAGCAAACTGTGTATGACCCCCTACTGTGGCATTTCGCATACAAATCGTGCCAAAGTGGTGTAAAACACTCTTTGAAATTGTAAATTGTGAGTTTGGAAGGTTTCAATCAATTTTCAAGAATTCTCTTCAGGGCAAGGGTAGAAGCGATGACCGAAAAAATGGATTCGGAGCAGGGTGATTGCTATATAGACTTGAAGCCTTGCAACTGGTTCCCGAAAAGTCGGGGGGGGGGCCAGATGAGGAAAAATCGGTAGGGACAAATGGCGGGCGTTCGCAGCACTCACTCTTAGGCTCACTCTTAAGCTAATTTATGGATACTTTTGAAGTGAAATTATTACTTATGAGTACAGATGTTCTCCAACGCAGTCCCAATGAAGCGTGTCGGAAATACTCCGTTTTTTCAAAAGTGAAACTTTAAATTCAGTCAATCCTTCCAATACGCCGAGGTGTGTGTCAGAGTGCTCTAACCAATTGCTACTTCATACTGACTTTGAGTAAGTCTCTGAAAAGCGGACGTTCGAAGGAAGTAAAAGTTGCACTATGCCACTCTAAATTGGCTTCACGCGTATATCATAAGGGCAAACTCTCTGACACATCGACGTCTTTCCATTAGCGAGTGTGTCAGTTTCGATTCCGCCCAATTACGCGTCACTTTTTCACGGCTGATTGACTGAATACTATCTTTGAATTTTTTTTCGATGATTAATTAATTTTTCTGAAAAGTTCTGACACGCCTTCTCATTACTCTTTGGTAAATATGCCATTAGGGCCAAATCGTGGGGGCCATTCTCAATGGTGTTTTTCATTGGTTTTTTTATTTTCATCATGGCAAACTTTTCGGCTTTTCGTACATTTTTTACTAGCACATTACTTATATATCTCACAGGAATCGTGCAATAGAGCCTTTTATAAATTTTCCATGTATTGCTCAATTCACTATGAACTTTAATTCGAGCTGTTAGATTGCCTCCCATCCATAATTCACTACTTTTCAGGAAAAAGCTCCTTTCCTATGACATTTTCAAATCGTCATAGAAACCAGTAATTTTCGGGTTCAGTGGTTTCGGGGCAATGGGTTGAATGAAATTTTAAAGCCCATGGGAAATGAATAAAAGGGCATCCTTTTCAATAAAATTGTGAAGGCCTTCGTTCTGCCATCGATATTGAATACTAACGAACATTCCTACTTGAAGAGGGCTTTTCTCTGTCTCATTGTCGGCACAGTGAACTAGTTATTTTTTTGAGAAGTGAGTTTAGACTGCTCCAGCCCGTGGCAGATCCTCCTAGTTATCATTTGATGTAAAAAATTGGAATAGTTTTTTTGATATGCTGGCTTTATGGTTGCAAATCTTGTACGGCAAGGCAACTACCTAGGACAACTAACTAATTGTAGAGACATTAGACTCGGCGAGGCAATTAGCCATGAATCAAACAGCAACTCGATCGATGCCGATCCTGAGCAGATCGGGATTCCCCTGTGGTCTGAATAGAAATATCTTCGTTTCTTTTTCGTTTTTATAGTCCTCTTTATTGGAGTGGTTTTACTTACATCTACTTATGTACGGTAGCAGTCCGCAATTGCACCATCCGCACCACCCACTGCTTCAGTGGGGTATGGGTACTTACGTGCGTCCGAGGGTGCGCGCGGCAAATTGCGCGGCGTAATGCGTGGTGATTCGAACGACCTTAGCGCCTATCATTTTGGCTGAAACTCGAAGTAGAGTAGTTTAGTAGGGCCAACTGATACTACTAATCTACTCTACTTCAAATTCGGGCCCCAATGATAGGCGCCAGAGTCGTTCGAATCCCCACGCACTTTGCCGCGCAGTTTGTCGCGCGCATCCTCGGACGCACATAAGTTCCGTCCCCCCTTCAAAGTCTTTGGGGTGTGTGTACATTCGTGCGATTCGTGCCGCGCGCGTCAGTTTGCGCGGCGAAATTCATGGCGATTCTGACGACTTTAGCGCCTGTACTGGAGCCCAAACTTAGAGTGTGGTAGATCAGTAGGATCAGCTGACCATACTGATCCACTCTACTTCAAGTTTGTGCCCCATTTATAGGCGCCAGTGTCTTTTGAATGGCCACGAATTTCGCCGCGCAATCTGCCGAGCGCAGCTCGAATCGCACGAATGTACCGTCCCCCGTGTCTTTGTCCAGGGCCTTCTTTTTTAATGCACCGTATATGTGAAGGGTGGATGGAGACGCCGTATGTGCGACACGGAGGGGATCCCTTGTAGGGGAACGGAATATTCACCCATTCCGGATGGACACGGCATTTGAAGTAGGGTAGATAAGTAGCAACAGCTGGCCCTGCTTTTCCAGTCTACTCGAAACTTTTCCTGTGCCCCTATGATAGGCGATAAATCAAAACGAATTTCGCCGCGCGGGTTGCCGCTTCCATCCAGAACTGGGTGAATGTACCGTACCTATACCCCCCCCCCCCCCCCCCCCNCAATTCGCGACGTTTACCCCCATTAGTTGAAGTGTGAAATTTCTATAATGAGCGGGATCCGCGAGACGAATTATGGACTTCGAGTTGCTATAGTTAGATTTGGGGGTGATTTCGTTGTGACTCAACACAGACTCACTCAACTTGCAAATCTATGCTAATGACATCAGCACGCGTGAAACCGTCTTTAGCGTAGGGACGCTCTCGCTTCACTTTGTTAGTCCAAGATGATAAGGACCCGCAATTCTTCATGAACGTTGATTGCATGGCGCATTGGAGGGGTTAGTAACAAAGCACCGGATACGTAAATTTTCACTAGCGACTTTTGGGCTTTCGATAAAGCGCCAATTAGGGAATACTTCAGGAGAGTGGAGAAGTGCCGGTGTTTACGTAGTCACGTGAACGGATTCAACGTTGGGCTGCCCTCCAGCGTTTATTTCACAAGCCTCTTAAGGACATCAGTACTGACAGAAGCCGCTGCTCTTCTTTTCACCCCTAAATTGGCTGGAGTTCAGTACTTTTCGCGTTTATAGAAGAAAGGCGGGGGATGTGGCTTTTCCACGAGCTTGGGCGCCGTTCTTCGTAGAAAGCGAAGGTCTTGGTAGCACTGAGTTTTTTGTTTATACGAATGGAGAGAGGAAGACGCGAAATATTCATTCTAATTGATCTCCCTCCTCTCAGGGAAGGGACGAGAAACGGTGCCTCTGGTTAGAACCACAACACTTCCACCCACTATATTCCTCTCGTGCCTCCAGGAGGTCAAATGTGTCCATGCAGTTCTTTCCCAGATGCATCACCACAAGGTAGCCAGCAAAGTGCTGTTTTCCGTATCATAATGCATTACTGTCGTTTTTCTGTTGGATTTTGTTAGTTTTACGGTACATGCAGAAGTTGAGACAGGCCAGTGAACTAGTGAAATGGCGTCGAAAGTTGGGCAGAAGGAGCACCTCAGACGTGCTCTGCTTTCAAAAATAATGAAAATGGAAGTGAAAATCCCGTTCGAGAAGGAATTGCAAAGCTGAAAATTCCTACCAAAAATGGACTTTTCGCTTCGAGAGCGGAACCTTCTGTTTCAGGGATGAGTTTTGCCCTATATTACCAGTGTCATTTAGTGTAGAGAATTCATGGTTTTTAATACATTAGGCAAATTTCTTCAAATAAAACGAATCTACCAGTTAGTACGATTTTCAAAATACATATTCCTTCAAGCAAAAGACCAAATGGCCTTATCTGACAATCTATTAGGTTGGCAAATAAGTCCTGCGACAAAAAATTTGAAGCGTTGAAAATTTGTATCAACAGTGTGAACACGGTAGCAAGGGTGATAAACTTGTAGGACGTTCCCCGGGCAATAAACACATGAGTAAATAAGAGCACGCGTATGGGCTTTCGCAGCATTACGATCAATGAATGGAGAACACCCGATTCGTACCAAACCTTCTACTAAGCACGCCAAGGAGAAAAGGCCGGTGTAGTGGCTCGAAATATCAGCAATCTATTCGACGCTAGCACTGCTCACCGATCGACGGTCAACAATCGGTTGGATCGCCTCAGTGCAGGAGATAGTAGTCTTCGGAGCAACGCAAGCACCGTCCCTTAATTTAATGGAGGTTGAAGGAATCTATCCACTATGAGTAGCTAAATGCAGGCTAGATGGACACAGCTATCGCCTGCCCCTATGATCTCCTTCATTTGGCCAACGGGGTTAGAGAAGGACGACCAAACATTAAACCAGGTCCACACAGAGGGACAACGCACGTCGAAAATTCGCTTTGGACCGACGTCAAAGGTCCAACGATCCCGCTTGGTTCCAGGTTACTCATCAGTCGTACTCCCGGAGTGTTCCCCTTACAACTACCATGTGCTCCGCCTTTTTGAGCACCCCGTTGTGGAAAAGAAATTCGTAACTCATTGTGATCCAAAAAACGGCAGTAAATTACTTCTTTGAGTCACAGCTCCCTCACACCAGAAGAGATGACATTAATGTTTGGCTCAAAGGATAAAAGAAGGTTGTTGACTTCTTCGGTAAATATTTTTCCGAAAATTGATTGATGTGAAAAAATTTCGAAATGATTTAAAAAAGATCTCAATTTCGTCGCAGGACTTATTTGCCAACCTAATATTATTTTCATAATTAATGATAGACAACATTTGAGACTATTTGTTTTTGGACCATCCTCGTAGGCTTAGGTGCTGGCAAATGCTCCTATAAAAACGCCAAAAAAAAAAATTGGACAGAAAATCTGGCAGCAGGAAGGGGCGGGGCGGGGGCGTCCACGTCCCCGGCTCACCGACGGGAACGACTGATTGTGAGTGGAAAAGTGAGCAGGGAACATGTTTCCAAATCTTAATTCGAAAGCAGCTCGAGGTGTCAGAAGAGTGAATTGAAATACTTGCTGGATACTTTGACATACAATACCGTTTGTTTCTTTATACCAGTATATGTCCAAACCGGTTTCTATAACTTCTAATTCGTCTGACCATCTTGACTGGGTACGATCCCAAAGACCAATGTATATGGGAATAGATTTTACAAATGCGGTATCACGTCCAATTATCTTTCTTTTATGGCGAAGGACACTTTCCTAGATTTTCAAACCATGCATTAATTATGGTTCTGACGGCTGGTATGTTCCTGCACAGCTCATAAGTGAAATCCAGTAACTTGTATTTAATTTTGTCTACAGTTAGGCCACCCATTCAAAAATGGCTTACGTAGATTTTATGAGATAATCACTAATTGAAGGCACAGTTCACGAGAATTTTGGGTAATCCAGCTAAAATAAAATAATGGAATAATGGGTCAGAATAATGGAAAAACGGTAAAAAAAGCGGGAATCGCCGAATTTTGAGGGATATTGGTTTCAAAAAGTAGTAGGAAAAGGGTTGTACGAGATTATGTATTTGTAACCGCCTGGGTGTCTCCCGCATAAGTGTACTATTCATCGACGTTCTAACGCTTCATTGTGGATGGTGCAACCCCAATAAGGCGGTCACAACACGGCCACTTTTGGGTGTGCCTGTCGGCGAAGCCTTTTTTGGAGCTCTTATAGAGTCCAGTCGAGGTCGTATCTACCTGACATTGTTCCACGCGGTGGCAGGATTTGAGGGTCATCCTGAAGGGAATCCCTGAAACAATTTTTATCGCGAACCACAATAGCTGCATTTCCACAACAAGTATGTGCAATTCTGAGTTGTTTGATCTGATGTCAACTTCCAGACGTATGCAGCTTGGATAATGAAGCACGCGCCTGTCCATAGTGAAATATATATCCCCTCAAGAGATATTCTGCTTATTTTACACCAGCTATTCCCTCCCATCCTCATTTTTTCACTTTAAAATGATGCCTTTCTTTCAAGCTGTATGTAAACGCCTTACAGCCTTGCTTCCTACCTTTTCAGAAGCTGCGCGGGATCAATTACAATCTATCAAAAACAATCAAATAATTACAAACTATAGTGACGGTCGGAGCTAAGTAATGACTAGGTCCCAGTTATTTACCGAAATCACAGAAATGTATCAATTTCCATCGAAAAGAGCGGGTCAAACAGTAAGGGTTCGTGAGTATTGTTTTTTGTCCTTTCGCAACAGCTACATTTTGAAAATGTCATACTTGTTTTCGGCAAATCTCAGAGATATTTGAGAACATAAGGTCATTGCAGATCCACCAAAAGACCTTGTTTATGTCCAACTTCTCGAAAAACTAGTAAACACGTGATCCCGGCGAGGTTTATCTAGCTGTCTTGGCTGCTTTTTTGACTTCAAGAGGAAACGTTCGAGTCAGAAACTAGCCTTATTTCGCGGAACCCATGAATCTTGAAATAAAAAAGAATAGGAAACAATCTACTGGTCGTGATGAATGGGCAATAAGTTTTTTGATAAGTTCCGTTTGCACTTCACTTGGGTTCCCAACAAATTCCTTAATACCTACTCTTAGCGCGATTTTTAGAAATAGCTCTAATGGGAGCTTTTAGGGCAGCTGTTCGAGGAGGTCAATTCATCAATTCGTTACTGGTGATTTTCAGCTATTCATAATATCCCAACAAAGAGCGTCGAAAAAGTAAAAGTCTTAAAATTTGCGAAAAAAGAACTATCAAGGTTACTGGGTTGTCCGGAAAGTCACCGCCGATTTTCGAGTTATCTTTGAAAGGAAACTTCTGGAAAATCAAATCCATTCATTAAACAACATATCATCCATTCTGTTCGGTAACGGCTCGCCACTTTCCACTTTCATAGAAGGTTCTAGACTTAGAATCGAAAAACCCTCTCAGGTGCTTTTTGCAGTCCTCTAATAGATTCAACGATTTTTCATTCGAAAGATTCTGCAGAAACCTAAAGAAGTGGTAGTCTAATGGTGCTGTGTCTAGACAATTTGGTGGGTTTGGTACGACATCCCAAACAAGCTCCAGCAATTTTTGACGAATGAAGAATACGTGTGGTCTAACGTTATCCTGTCGGAAGACAGCGCCCTTAAGATTGGCCACTTCTGGGCGCTTCTGACCTACCGCTGCCTAGAAATTATTTAGCTAAGTACAGTACCTTCCGAAAGTTATCGTTCGACTATGCGGCCACAGCTAATAAATAATTCCCATCCAATCCCACCAGCAGCAACACACCATAATCTTCCTCACCTGGATTTCGAGTTTTGCAGTGGTTTGTGACGGCTCACTGGGAATTCGGCTTTGTTTCGTTTTAGCAACGAGTCGCACATGGAGGCGCTGTCCATCACATTGCGCTCGCCCAGTTCGTGAGGTATCCAAACATCAAGGCGCTTAACAAAACCAAGTTCTAACAGAAGGTCGTGGATATTTGGATTTGAAACACTAAGTTTCCCCCTATCTCATAAGTAGTGATTTCCGATTCGTTACGATTAATATTTTGATTTGGCCGTTTTTAATTGGTGATAGGCTTCTTGAGCGTTGCCGACTTTCGAGGGTGAATTCACTCGGTTTAAGTTTTGCAAATCACTCGCGTACTGTATGCTCCCCTAGAGCATGTAAATTCGAACATGCCAAATCTTTCTCACCATCTGAGCCGCTTTCTTGCCCCTGCGGTAGAGGAAAGGCATTAGGCGCCGCAAATGCACGCAATGATTCTCAAATTTCACGCGGGCCCTACACGGGTATGGGTACATACGTGCGTCCGAGGATGCGCGCGGCGAAGTTCGTAGCGATTCAAACAACTCTGGCGCCTATTATCGGGGCACAAACTCGAAGTAGAGTAGTTTAGTAGGGTCAAGTGATTCTACTAATCTATTCTACTTCAAATTTGGGCCCCAATGATAGGCGCTAAGGTCGTCCAAATCGCCAGGCACTTCGCCGCGCGCATCCTCGGACGCACGTAAATTCCGTCCCCCTATACAGACAGACTTTGAGGAACGTTAACAGAGCTTGAATCGGGATATCACAGAGGGGGGCTTACCCTTTCAGAAAATACATGATTTTATGAGATCATGTTATTGATCTTTTGTGCAACAGTTGATAAACCAAGGGTGTCGAAAATCGGTGGAGATTTTCCGGACAACTCGATACTTTTGCAATTTGCGCGAATGTGGGGCGTGATCTGCGTATTTGCTCAAAATCCCCGGAAATTTGAATTCCTGTACGGAATAATTTTTCACGGTAGTCTCGGAATAGCATATCCTAATTTAGCAACTTAGCATAACCTATTGAGCACGTGAAAGACGCTGAATGGTTTGAGAAGGCAGTTCAGAGCCTCAAAAATCGTCTTAGTCGCTAGTAATCATACTTTTTTACTAGTCCAACGGACCAGTAATGACGTTCTCCCGTAGTCACCCATTTCACAGCTAACAGGGGGTCAAGTGGCTTCTTCTGGGCTCAATTGCTTCAGGGAAAGGCTTGTTATTGCGTGACCACATAAACACGCACGTAGTATTGGGCCAAATGGCGTGACATGGCCCATAATTCTGGGGGGTAAATAGGTGACAACAGATGTCAAGGGAATAGATGAATGGACGATTGAAATCATTCGTTCATTCTTTATTGCTTTCCCCTTTCAGAGGTCTTCATTAGATGTCTTTCATTATTGTCTCAGCTCCTTTCCCAAATCCAATTTCAATCTCAATAATTGCGGAAAACTCATTTCGCTCACCCTACTGGCCAGGAACTTTGCGCGCCTGACACAGCTGGATGGCTAGCTTTAGTGATCTGGTGTAAATAGGAGGTTTGAATCAACAGAAGGAGGAGCTTTTTCTTATATAAAATGAATAGTTGGTCTTTTTTCAAGCTTCGCTTGTCTGTAGAGACCTTGGACAACCTTGGTTCTGAGTACGTCCTAGTCACTAGGATGTTGAATTGGAGCTGAACCAAATATAGGATTCTGGTCTGGCACCCCCAACCAGCTCACGTTTCGGTACCGTACATGTAGACCGAAGGTATAAACCGTCTGAGCACGGCAGAAATGAGAAGACCCCACTATGTTTTGGGGCCAATACGAAGTTGCTTCAAATCCGCGTTTCCTACACCTCAGATTGGGCCATATAGGCCTATCCCTCCAGGGATTAGAAGATCCATCAATAAGATTACCTCGTTCAACGAACGAATCCTTCACCAACCTACAAGCTCTACTTTGAACAAACTCTGGATTACTTCTAGTAAGTTGCTGTTTAGTTCATGGAAACATAGACTTTGTGTCTATGTGGAGCATTTCTTTCTCAACAGTGATCAATGAAATGGGGAATATGTTTGACAAGGAGAGTATAAGTTGAGCGACTAGATCATTTTTGCAGTAGTTAGGCATGAAAAAGCCGCCTCAACTTTAGAATTTCAACATTTCGTTTTTCAATGCTTGTTTTGACTAATCCGTCAATCTTTCATCTCACTCCCGCTTACTCTTATCAGATCCATTTCTATTGCTTGTGTACCTAACATGAAAAAGCATACTGTAAGGGGAATTCTTTTTGGGAGCACAAAATGATTCATGTTCCGTGAAGCCTAATCATCCCATAAACCGCGTCCCGGAGTACCATTTAGTATTACTCACAGCGCCCGGACTTGATTTCACCGTGTTCGAATACAACTCCCTTTCACATAAGACCTTGTTCTTTTCGGGGGCACTTTTGAGATGATCTTCTGTGTTGATACATGACAATAAATCTAGATACCATCAGTAAAGTAGTGCACAACGGTAAAACGATTACGGTACGGGTTGATGAATACAGATGGATGAGTGAGTGAATGTGTTGGGTTCTGTTCTTTTCAATCTTCGAATTGTATCATTACTTGAACTTTAGCCTAAATTGAAACCCTTTATCCAAAGAGATGTAAACGCTCAACATTTTGCTACTTAGCTTGTTCGTACAGTCTGAAGTTTTAACTTCGTTTCATATGTGGGGCGGTATTTATGAGTGGGCGGGTTTTGCGATCAGGTTTGCTCGAGTTTTAACGGTAATGACTGTGAAGGAAGGTATCTGTTCCTGTAACGGCATAAATCTTTTGTTACTGAAGAAAGAGAGCTCAGGAAATTCTTCAAAATACCTTATTTCTTGAGTAAGAATCGAATTTGTAAAAGTATTATTGCAAATTATCTTCGCCAAAAGCCATTCATTAACTTTTGTTAGCATAGGTCGAGTTCAACCTCAAGAGGAGTATTACTGTAGAGTTTTTCCTGATAGGCACATTTACCATAAAAAGGTTCTGAGATTCCTTCCTAGTACGAGCCTGTGGCCCTTACGGACAGTTGGATATTGTAGGGTCGAAAAACGATCTTGACAATGCGTTGTGAGCCTTCATAAACGTCTTTCCTGAAGTACACATCCAAAATTAGCCATGTTGTGGCGGCCTTCTGTAGACCCCTTCATTCACAGTGAAGCGTAAGGGGGTCGAAAAACAGTACGCTTGCGTGGGAGATACTCAGACGGTTGCAGACGCGTAATCTCGTACAAACGCCGTTCTTACTGCTTTTATTTGGTCTTTTTTTGAAATCCGCCAATTTCGCACTTTCTTCGTCACGTTTGTACTATTCTGCACAATAATTTCACTTATTTCGCTCAAACTAGACACCTCAGAAATCTCGGGAACTCTGCCTCTGAGGGTGTACCTATGTTGTTTCGATTGATTCTATCAACAAAAAGTGCTAAAGGAGCCGTCTCGAAGTGAGGGATTCATTCCTTATAAGCTGACAGCGGATGAATTGCTATTCTATTAGGTTGATGTATAATTATTACGGATTTTTTTCAGCAAATTTTATTTGAAGAAACGATAGAAATATCTAGCAAGACATGTTCAAATGATTGCTTCGGAACATATTCACCATCTATGTCAAGCACTACTTCCCATTTTCTAGGCGGTCGGATTCCACAGGCGAAGAAGTTTCGATTCTTGGAGGCGATCACGCCTTGACGTTGGCCATCATGTCATCCACTTCGTCGAAAGTTCTGTTCGCTAACCAATTTCTCAAAGGACCATTGACGTGATAATCCATAGGAGTTTCTGTTGGTGTATAGAGCGACCGCAGGAACAGTTTCCATTACTTGTTCTGCTTTGGCTGACTGTTCCATCGCCGAGAAGTTCGTTGAGATAACGTTATGACTGTGCCGCCTTCCAACATTTCTCAGAATAGTAGAGCATAAGTTGGCGTGAATGAAGTTGACTTCCAGAAATATTGTTGTTAAGGAAAGCGGGAAGATTATTTCTACAAAAATCCCGAATTCAAAAGTTAAATTTCATCGAGCGAAAAGAAGCCGCAAAAAAATCCGCAATAATTATGCATCAACCTAATAATTTGTCTGCTTGGTGGTCTCATTTTGAATTTTCGCAGTTTTGCTCCACCCTGAGAGCCTTTAATGAGAGTGATTCAAAATTTACGCGTGAATCTGTGTCATTAGGTCGGACCAGAACATTTCCGCTTGTATTAGGGTCACCATGGATGACCCCTTGTGCTCAAATGTGCCCCTTGCCGAAGACGGAAATCCGCCTTCTGATTCGGCAGTCAACGCCCATAGTGTCACACCCTTGAAGTCATAGGTTGTCTCCTCTTTTAGTACTACATAATTGCGTCAGCAGATTAAAAAAGAGGAAAACTGATATCTAAATTAGCTTCTGAGAGCAATTAGAAGGCCATAAAAACACTCAAATAGTAATAGAATGCCTATCACGCGAACCCGTGGAGTATTCCACTGATAAGGTCGAGAATGATTTTTATGACGGAAGTGATTCGTTTCCAAAATTGTGGGCACAAGAAGCTAAGCTCCGAAGTTTTTTCTGTGAAACTCACTTAAACTGTGACCCCGTGAAAGTGGATCTGGTAAGTGAAACGGAAAAAAACTGGACGGTTAAGCGTCCTGTGGGTGCCCAAGACTGCTCTGCTGATACTGGAACAATCAAAACATTCTCTATAAGCAACACTGGCTGAAATGATGTAAGTTCATGAAGCACAAATCCCGAAGGCAGTCATAATAACTGGCGAGGAATAAATTGGTCAGAGACGAATTACTTACACATGAATAACCAGCTTCTTTATGAACCTTTTCTTCTGCGTCACAGTGTTCTCCCTCTACTATATAGCTGGATTCCCCACACTTTTGAATCCAAAAAATCAAGAATGGCTCCATTGATTCATTCTTTAGAATCCACTACTCTTCAGTAACGATCTTTGGTATTCGGTCGTGTTTATTCGTCGGCGTAAAATAATTTCCGGTGTAATTATTAAAATGATTGCTTTTTGTTCAGTTATCGCTGCTCAGTGGCAAGACAAATGGGCGTCGAACACAAAGGGAGCCGTTCCCCGAGGACAAGGCGGTGATTCGGGCAAATAGCCTCCAGCTATCACGTCAGCGACCGCTTGTCTGTAGATCAGACCTTGAGGGAGGTATCCAACCGACGGATTTATTCTGGCTTTACTGGCTCCAGTCAGCTGTATAGAGGCAGCAAATTCGGAAAATTTGAAATCGACGGACGGTTCTTTCCTCAGTCTGGATCAACTCGTCAGCTGACGAGCAGAAATCTTCAAAGTCTCATATTCGTACATAGCCCTTTAGTTGTGCGTTAGTGCACTCGAGGGCTGGGACCCTCGAGATCCCTTTGGAATATCCACTTGCCCACTCTAATGCCACGGCTTCTAAGGCAAAGTGAAGGCCGCGCTCTTATTATTGACACATATTGCCTCACCTAGTATTACGTTACGTTGGTATCGCTCCCTCTTCATCTACGAACCTGAGCCGTTGATATTCGTAATTCGGAATTATTACTCGTTACCATGGAAAGTAGCGGGCCACGAGCCTCTCGTGGTGATTGTGGTTCAAGAAACGTTCGAGGCCGAAAGTTCAGTCAATTTGATTTTTCAAAACGTAAGTGGACCTTTTTTTGCTCTACAGTTCGCTTTTATGTTCACTCTCAAAAATTTGAACTTCATGAATGATTTTTTTTATTTCAAAAAATCGTCTCAGCTGTTTCTCAACTCAATTATACCGTTGGTTATATGCAATTGTTCTTCGCTATGCCTGGCAAGAATCGGGTTTCCTTACCTCCCAGGGGGCCAGCTTCATCGATAAAACGGGGGCATTTCTCATTGGCATACGTAAAGATTTAGTATTACTGAACCATGACATAATTCTTGGAAGAAATGCCTAGGAAAAGAACACGAATCTCTGACAAAAAAAAATGTCTCCAGTCGGGTCTTGTCAACTCTTCTAAGTCTTTTCTCACAATCACCTCCAGCATTTTTTTTTAGGAGATCGTTTCGATTGTTTTCAAACAGCAGAATTATGTAATTGGAAAGAAGTGGCTGTTTCATCAGTTTCAGATAAATTCATCAGCAATTTTAATTCATTCATGTACTAACCAAGGTGAAGGCAGATGTAAATTGTAACAGCGCCAACATCAGCAGTAGCTTTGTTGTTGCACTTGTAGAAGAGAAGCTTTGACTGCGGCCACTCAAAAATTATCCTCACTTCCTTTTTTTTCTCTAGAATCTCTAGAAGAAAAGGCTTCGTCACATTAGAAATCCTTCAGTTGATGTAGAGGTAGTTGAAAGCTTCGGTGAAAACTTTACTGCAAAAAAGTTCAGTTTATTCCATTGTCGAAGTCGGACAGAGAAGTGAAGGTTTAGTTGTTGTCGTTTGCTGTGGGGCTGAGGTGGTGTAGTGGCAAGTGGCGCACTATCACACAGGCATGGCCACGGGTTCGAATCTCAGATCGATATCCGACTAGGCCAACAACGCCTTCCATCCTTTCGGGGTTATTTAATTGGTACAGACTTGTTTGGGAGGATGAAATCACTGACTTGTACACTGTACACTGACCACAGCGAGTCATTGTATAGGCCACATACGCATTCTACGAAACTTCGCTTCTGAAAGGAAGTCTAATGCGGTGGCGCATCCCTCAGAGGGGATTGATCAATGCCAAAAAGACTATCCTATCCTCTATAGTTGAGGTCGATTGGATGAGCAAAAGCTGGGATTGCCGTTCACTGTTACATGGTCATGGGGTGTTATTCTGACTTGCTACCCATTCAGACTAACCAAGTCATCCATCCCTCATAGCTCGGTTGAGTGGTCAATTTCCATTTGCTATGGGTGGTAAAGGGCTGTCGCTATGAGGTCAATAGCACTGCTGTAGCAACATACTACATAGAAGGAAAGTCTGGTCAATTATAGTTCACGTCGTGCACTTGCCCTTTTTATGGCATCAGTTAATTCAGTCGGTAGTTCCCCCTCTTCCCTCCTCGGCGGCCACTAAAAGCCCAGCCCAGATGCGGTCTCTAAAAGCCGGATATGTCCAATTTGTGTTGTCGTAAACGTGTCTCTGACATGTGCACCGAAAAACGATCTGTGACATTACATAAGTGCCCGACGCTGGAAGGGTGGCCGGCCCTGCTGGGAAAAAACGTGTGAAAATGGCGTCCAAAGAGCAACACGAAATGAGGATGGGAGTTCGAAGCCTTTTTTTACCCCTCGGTAGGCCCTTAATAAGCCAACTAGGCGAGTGTGAACGATTAGAATTTTTAAATTTTCAAATTCTTTCCGTGAATTATGAATGACCGACTGGCTATGCATAGTCATTATGTATTCAAATTATATATGCACCGCTTCGTGAACAATCCCATTACAATTGGGGACATGCTGCATTTTTAGTAAAGTTACAATTCCTTTATTCACTACAGTTTCCTTAGAAAGTAGTAGTTGGTGGTTTTTGTAATTTCCTTTGTAGAGCTTTTTCAACTCACCAAAACGCTTTCCGAATTTCTCACGCTTCTTTGATTCGTGTTCATACGCTCTCTCATGCCCTTTATCAGCTCATTGAGCAGTTTTTACAGCGATGCCTAGAGAGAGGTTGAAGGGAAGGCTTTGAATAAATTTTTCGAAAGCAGAACTGTAGAATCGCTACGGAAAGGGAAATCGGAAGAGACAACGATCGACTGATTGACGTTAAACAATTCAAATCCTTTACGTCTCACGTCACTTATATTTTCTGGTTTTCCATTTTTTTGTCATTACTATGAGTAAAAAAGATTGGACGAGTTTTTCTGAGGCTTTGTTCAAAGAGGTATTTTTTGTTCTGTCGTAAACGGGTCTTCATCAACAAGTGCTTGGAACGAGCTTTTTTGATGCCCATAGAGAACTGTTGCGTTAGCCCCGCATTCGGCTCCCATTCAGAATCGTAATGGCGTATGGAATGCGTATGTGGCTTATACAATGACTGGCGTTGGCCAGCCGATTTTTAATTTCAGTGTTTTTAAACTCCCAGACGAGTCTAGCACCGATTAAGCGAGCCCGGAGGGATGGTAGGTCGGCCGGCCTATTCAGGTATCATTCTCGGATTCGAACCTCTCACCATGCGTGCGTAATGACGTACATACCACTTCCCATTGCACCACCTTCATAAAAAAAACTCGAAATCATGCGAATAGTGGGACGGAACTAACAGATCCTTATTTATTGTGTGTGTAGGATTCAACAAGTGACAAATAACCAAATTTATTTGCAAATTTACTAGAGCCATACTCGAATTCCTCCCCTAAATCCTCCGAGAACACGGTGAAACAAGGGTGAGGATAAAGAGGATTGAAGTGGGCTGAGGTGCTCTTATGATCAAGAACCGCATCGGAATAATGAGGGGCACACCACTCGAGTTTCCTGGATATACCGAAGTTAAACTTGAGTTTCTCTCGGCTCCTGGTTGACTTGATCACTTCCAAGACTTCAGAAAGAACACCGCCATTGCTCTTCTTAGTTCTCCTATCTTCATTACGTTCATCCTTATACAGGAAGGGACAGGTGCAGGATTACAAGTCACCCCTTGAAAAAGGGTCGCCGCTCACGACTAGCCATCTTTTATTCTCGTCTGATTATTCAAATTCTGCTTTCGGAAGGTGTCACTCGTCGGAACAGCTGGAAATTTCAATAATAAGGTAGCGCACCATGGTGGATCAGTGTATTTTCACGTCCATGCTACCAAGCAAGATCTTTGAACACGACAAATTCGAGATAATAGTCAGGTGATCCGTTAATGGGCCCTATAAGGTCTCTGCAGTACAGCATAACTGTTGGGCTATACAAAGTTTCATCTGATTAAAGTGAAACCCGTTCCCTTACCATCCGACCCAGAACCTCCTTGCACCTCAAATTGAGAGCGCGCTCTACATAGGTGAAAGATGGTCTTCCGTTTCCTGACAAGGATGCTTTGAGTAGTCTTCAAGAATATGGATGACTATTGTCTTTGCCATGAACGAAAGAGATATTCTTAATGAACGTTGCTCTCTTCTTTGGTTTTCAGTACTCGATGCCATACAAATGCGATGAGAACGATTCGCGCCTAAATCTTGATTTTTATAGATGTAATTCTATGATCATTCATTGCTCCCTCATCGCAAAATGCCCTCGTACTCCAATTAGAAGATGGCTGGGCCTCAGCAAATGGCTGAGCCGTACACTTTACTTCTTCACTATATTAGTACTGACATACATAGCTTCTGCATGAACACGATTTAGGGAGGCGAAATCCCTTGAGGGAATTCCTAAGCAACCTTTTTGGTTTATGTTGTTTTTATGTGTCACCTCACCTATGCACCTGTCGACCCGCTAATCATCGATTTCCTCAAGCGGGCGCCTGTAACGCGTACATTCGTCCCTTTTGCGAGCCGAGTGGTCCACTGGATCGTTCTCGTTCGACGGACACGAGGCTAGCATTCCTCCCTTTCAGTTTGACTATTGCTTCGATTTTGCTGTGAACAAGCTAATTTTTACTATTTTCTACCTCAAGTGTGTATTGTAGACCATGCTGAGGTAAATTGCGAACCCAAGCATCCTTTGAGATACTCTGGAACTATTTTTAGGTAGATATCCTTCATAAAACCGACAGCTAATTGATCTTTTAAGTTCTTGAAAATCCTCGGACTTATTGATTTTTTTGTACGGGACCTGAGAGCAGAATAAGTTTGTTGCTCACCGGTAGCCAGTGGTTACCTTTAGTCCAAGGTGAAATATTGAGTGAATCCGACCTGTCGACGTTTTTTTTTTCTCTATGAACATGCTGCAATTGAAGTTCTTTACCTAATTCTTCCTAAACTTTCTATTCTCCATTGACCACAGCCACGATTTGGAAGGAGCTGTATTTCATCTGCTGTCACACGATTGTCAACTGTCATATTCCAATCTCCGCCCACTCTCACGAGCGCAGTATTCCAACAGATTCTACCTTCTGCCTATTTTATTCTTGCTTTAATAGCCTAACCTGCTAGTACTTTTCGTATAGCGGTAATGTCTTCCTTATGCCTTTGATCGCTGAGCATTTGATTAATTAGGGAGCTACTAAAGTGCTCTTAGACAGTAGAGTAAACGGGGCAATATCCGAACCTGCTCTCCAGGGGAGTTGAATGACTATTGGGAAACAGACGATTTTTCGGGACCCTTCTTTTCGACTTGGAAGCTTGTGACCTGCGTTGTTCTAAAGGGAATGTGTGTGTGTCGGCGGACTAGGTGATGGTACCTGGTGCTACTCTCTGCTCGGCTTTTACTCTACAAAGGTCGAGTAATTCAAAAAGGGAGTTGATCAATCTCAAGGAATTCAGTCTTGGCTGTGTCGATTTTGTCGTTCGCTTGTTCCACTTCTCGGACCTAAGTAAAGTGTAAAGGACTATGCGCATCAAATTACCAGGTTACATCTTGACTGCCCTGTAGGTCACGACACTGAGGTGTTATAGGCACCCTCGCAAAGAAGTCTGACCCAATTCCCTTTTTTTAAACATCACCTGCATGGATAATGACCACCTTCCCTGCATTGCAGTGGGAACTTCCAAATCGATCACATCCGCCAGAGTCCGAAACGGAACCCGTTGGCGGACATGATGTGCAAGGTGTAGGCTCAGTGGAAATTCTTTATGCGCCCTCTGGGATAGCGCCGCCTCAGAAAGATCTCGAGCTTTGTGTCCGAACGTACTGGGAAACTAAATCATAGGCTTGTAAAGTTCATCTCTCATCTCTGTAACCACCAGACTATATCATGCACCTGCAAATGACGTGTTGCATTTTTTTCCTATGAGGGTACCACACCTAGACCACACTACTTCAAAGTACTTCTTTGAGAGATGAGCCGCATTAGCGTCAAAGCTCTCGAACGTCTACCCCCACTTGCATACTTGCAACAGCAATTTCGTCATTTCTGAAATCCTTTTGTTAGAATTAATTGATAGCACGACTTTTGGCTTTACTGGTTTGGATGGTGATGGTTCCAAGCATGGATCTTATGACTCAAATAATCATTTCCATTGCCCATAGAGATTACTAAATAGTGATTTGTCAGGTTACACAACATCGCTTTCAAACATGAATTTTGTATTTTTCTATTTCATCTGCTAGAAATGTGGATACCGTGATGATTTTTTGAAGTGATGGCTCTTTCTGACGGTTCTTCATTTTTTTCGGATCTAAATTATGGAAAAGGCTATTCTTTGACATTTTCACTTTCACGCTCTGTTTCCCTCCCAGAATTGGCATTGAAACTGGCATTTATCAAGGCTACTGCAATCCATTTTCAATGGATTTATTCCCTTTCAAATCATCCTTTACGTGTAGTGTTACACGTGCTCATATGAAAATTCTAGCGATAGCTTCTCCACTGATGAATGTTATTTCCTTGAGCATAAAAATTAGAAATTAATTATCTTAATAGTATTCAATATAATTTGTAATAAGTGAGAGTATGAAGCCTTAAGGCGTCAATCAATCTCGTCTCAGGGATGCGCCCTGCATTCGACTTCAATTTAGAATCGTAGTGGCCTATTGATTGCCTATGTGGCCTATACAATGACGTGGCCAACCGCCGATGTACATGTCAGTGCTTTCATCCTCCCCAACGGGTTTGATACCGATCAACTAACCTCGGAGGGGATGATAGGCTTGGTTGGGCTGGGCGGATATCGATCCGCTGTTTGAACTCGTGACCATGCATATGTATAGTGCACCACTTGCCACGCCACTAAAGCACCTCTAGCCATTGTTCTACAATATATATTCTTTCGTTACAAAAGATAACTGTCCATTGTAATCTTCTCTCATTCTAAATACAATTCTTTCTCAACGTTCACCGAAAGGTAATATTTGCTTTTATACTGTAATGCTAGTAATGCTAAACCTTGTGGAATATCCATCTGCAATGCAGAGCTGTATACGTATATACTAACGAGATTCATATTTTGTAGATTTCATTAGGTCGACTGTGGGTAACATGAGATGGATCCCCCTGCCAGACCCATGGACTTTCACACAACGCGTTTCGATTTCTTTAATCCAGGGCCAAGTACGCAAAATGTAACTCAACCAATTCGCAAAATGTAACTCAGTAATTTTCGATCCGCTTCATTCAGTATCATGAGATTAGTGTTCGGGTATTACCTGGCTTACCTGCTACACGAGGCATGTCGCTATACTCGTATGCCGAAGTTTAGACAGGCCCCTCTATGTGATTGAACCACTGCCGATCGGTGTAGGTATTTAACTTGTATGCCAACCGTGGCCGCTTTTGGTCGAAATGTCTGATTTGTACTACTAGCCTTTTATTTATGGTCTTTGTATTTATTTATGGTATTTATAGTGTTGTGTTGGCTCGATTTGTAAGTTAGGGTTATAACATAGTAGTTGCTCGAAATCCTCACTATCGTGTAACTTAGGTATCACTTTGAAGACCAATGGACTGTTCTCCTCGAACCACTATGATTGCTATCATGACTCGTTTATGGCTCGTAATGGGACCCATGGATAAATAAATAAATAAATACGTAAATTAACTCGAGATGATTCTTCTATCTTCATTTTTCGATCGATCTATGGTTTCGAGATATAGCGTGCAGTTGTTCTTACCTCAGCCGCACGTAGTGGGCGCGCAGTAATGCTTCAGCATAGAATATTGATTGGTTGGGTATTTACGTCTATGTACTCACGTATTACGCGCCGGCCAAGTAGATTTCTTTGCCTAGTTGTTTCCAGTTAGCGCGAGGGTAGGTATCTCCCAGACATTTCAGCTTTCTCTACTCCATAGGACATACATATAGTATCTGTTAGCCAGGATGAGCCCGATCTGAAGATCAGTCTGGCGTATTAGTAATCGATTACATGTTGGGATAGACATGCTTGAGCTTTGAGCACCTCTGAAAATGTTTCTAGTAGTACTCTCGATGCTGAAGTGCTCCTTCTGTGAGGGCTAGCGGGAGCGAGACTGATGCATAAGTGCCATTCATTCAACGTGAAGAATGAACTGGCTCAACTGAGTTTGGAGCAGAGCCGCCTGACCTACTTGGTAGGAGCGGTCGCTTTGCACTTTACAACATTAGTACTGGATAGTTTTTAAATAGTCAATAATGCAGCGGTTCTAATGTCGTTTTGTCCAAATTTGTTCTACAACTTCAGATGTTTTCTGAGTTGATCACTTTCTTATGGGATTCCTAGGATTACTACCCACTGAGGATCACAACATACTAGTCAAGGAGCGGAGCTTTCGAAGACTAACTTCCTGAAGTGAAGTCACTTTATTTTACCTCCATGTCATTTCTACTCCCGGTGCATAGATCTCTTACACCGACGGAAAATTCCAGTTAAACTGGGGAATATAAAGAAAGGTTTCAAGTTAGGACGATGCAAGGGGTGGAGGGGAGGGGTCGTGAGGTCAAACTGGTTCTGAAAGGGATACCAGGGACTAAAAAGCTACTATCAGTGATACGAATCCATTATTGGTGATTACAATATTCGTTGATCCGCGGAGTAATTCCTTGTGAGACTTCACTCATTGCTGTCCTGACACTGTTTCTCCATTAGCCGGCCTGTCACCTTTGACCTGACGCTGGAACAGACTCCACTTTTGCAATTCTTGCCAGGCGTGGTTTTACTTTGGTTCCTTGCAAAAAAATCGAACTTTGCGATCTTTCTGAGTGCCTACATAAAGCTATAGTCCTAACCACTCGACTAGTCCTGCAATAATAATAATCCATTAAATAATAATAGTACTTGATGGGACGAGTTGAATTTTTAGAAAGGGTAGATCAGAAGTTTGCTATTTTTCTAACCATTCATTTTGATATTACCTATTTGTTTCTTTTCAGACATTAGAGTTTTAGAATTTAATCAAAATATACTTCGAGTTTGTTCGTAAATCCTGAATTCCGCGTATAAAAGTTCCAAAATAATCGACGTTAGAACGGCGAGCAAGCTTCTTCGTTCAATATTTCTGCTCTTAAAAATCGGATTTCAGGGCTCTTATTCCCATTAAATTTCTTATGGCATCGCTGGGAAAACTGGAGAACCAATTTACTCTAGGAAATCAGATCGTATTACTCTTCCAATTATCTCAGACCTCATTTGCTCCCAATCGAGGCTCATTCTGCATTTGCTTGAAGGCATAGTTCACGATAAAAAAGGTTTCTGAGATTTTCACCTAGGATGAACCTATGGCCCCAAAAGGACATTGTCGAGTCGAAAAACGACCTTGACAGGGCGTTATAAGGGCTCCAAGACTGGCTTAGCCGACGTATGTTCCCATAAGTGGTCGTATTATGACGGTCTTGTTATGGTTGCACCATTCACCATGAAACGTTAAGACGCCGGCGAATAGAATGCTATGTGGTAGACCCCAGACGGTTGCAGACAAATGACCTTATACAACCCCCTTCCTTACTATTTCCCTTATGTTTCTCTAAACGTCCCGTTCTATGCGTTTTCTTCGCCATTTTTAAACTTCTGCGCACCACAAGTTCCATTATATCATTTACGCTAAATAACCGAGAATCGTCGTGAACTGTGTCTTCATTATTGCTTTTTGTCTTATTCATGGATGCATACTTGGGATTTGTCTACGACTCATTAATTTTATTTTGAGTTAACCGATAGTGCTGTAAGCCTCGTTGGTCGACACATAGGTTAATTCGTTCAAAAAGTTACCCAATATTTTGCGAAAGTACCCGTACCGCATATGGCTTACTGGGCAGATGTTTTCAGAACGGCTGGTTATGGATGATTTTCAAGCATAGGGCTTGTCTCTGGAAAACTTGGCGCTTCCATATAAGCCAGCGCCTGTGCCATAAAAGGTGAGGGCTCGAGACACTCCCTGTTCGGAATGGTTGTTGTTTCAACCACTCTTACTTCATAGCTTGGTAGGGGGACTCACGTGATTTAACCTTTCAGAACATCACTGACTGGGCGATGTGGCACTCAGATTTGATGTTTTTGCTATTTTCCCACCTCAATCAAGGCTTGTCTTTCAGGACAGACAAGGCCCTCTTGTGTGGCCGTTCACTCTTCATGGATTGAAGACTATCTACGGGCTGCGCCAAAATTACTTGCTCAACGTTGCAGAGTTTGACCTATTGACTTAATGCGATGATGATCTATCGATTAGTCGCGAACATGTTAGGCACTTCTTCCCTTATCGAGAACACAAGCTTTGATCCTCAGCTCTTACTCCCTTCAAATTGTTGGACCTCAACCTCTCAGACCCACGATTATTCAGTTACACCAGATGGGTCGCTGTTCCAAAACCATCGTGAAAACTATCAATCAGGAGAAGAACTGTGGACTTTACCATTAAACGATTCGAGGAGACCGCTCAGGAGGGGGAAGGAAAACAATTGCAACTTCCACGAGAAAGGGTAATGTTGTACGGGATATGGTGCGGCGCAGTCCAAAAAGGTGGATGAGGAACATTGCCAAAAGCCAGGAAAAAGTTATAGTTCCGCTAGCCGTATAGTTAAAGAGGAGCTGGGATTGGCACCTTATCGATGCCAAAAGGCGCACCTCCTCACTGGATTCATGAAGAAAAACCGGATCTAGAAGTGCAAGATGCTCCTTCGACGGTTCGCGTCGGCGCGCCACCGAGACATTGTCTTCTCCGATGAGAAGCTGTTTACTTTGGAGTCGACCTTCAACCGTCAAAACGATCGGTGGTCTGCTCGACAGCTGATGAAGCCAACGAGAGGAGAAGAATTCATGGACGATCTGGACATGCAGTAGGCTTTCTGGGATGCTGGAAAAAAGCGGTAAGATGTAGTAGAACAAATGTCGTCAAATCCCAGAAGTGGGCGGAGTTGGCACTAAAGTGGGCGGGGTTTAGATCAAAAATTTATAACTCTATTCAGAAACGTTGTGGGATGCGGGACAAAAGTGGTAAGATGTAGTAGAAAAAAAAGTGGTCAGATCCCACAAGTGGGCGAGATTGGCACTGAAGTGGGAGGGTCTTGCATGAAAATCATTGAAGCTCCTAAGATGCGTTTTAAAACGCGGGAAAAAGTGTCTGGAGGTAGTAGAAGTAATGTGGTTTGAGGTCTGAAGTTTGTGGGGTTTGTAAAGAGGTAGGCGGGGCTGAGATCAAAAATTTATACATCTGTCTTTAACACTAACCCTGTTCACATAGGTGTACAACTAGGGGATACCACTAAACTCTTTCAAAAGTTAGGCTAAAGATTTTTTAAAAGTTAGTATCCGTGGTCCCACACACAGTAGTCCCTTCTATGTATATGTTTATATATATATATATATATATATATATATATT
>UZAF01016874.1:0-14366 GCA_900617895.1 Haemonchus placei
GGACAGCTTCCATCGAACACTTTCAATGGAACCATATTATAGGGTTTTGACCCCTATTACAACAATTATATTGTGTGAAATGAACTTTATACTCCTGGGAGTGTGAAGCTTGGAAGCTCCTTCACTGATAGTGCGCCAAATATGAAATTCTAACTACTTGTAGAGGTTATCGCTGGTCTTGGTCACGACTATGACCAGTCAGGCAGTTGCTTCGGCCCTGGTGCAATATGGAGCTAATCTGGAGGTGGCAGCATAAAATGCAAAAACGGCAAAGCCTCTGGGATCCGAGCCATCAACCCAGGTCAGCCGTCCCAACTCGAAGTCCACATCGCTATCCACCCCACCAATCGTCGCTGCTAGCCGCTCAACCGTGGAGAGCATATATGTAACTATCCCGCACTTTTCAACATGTTTCAACACGTGGCTCACTTTTTTGGCTACCGTTCACGTTATTTTCAATGCGCAGTCTACTGGCGATTTCAGCAAAAAGACGAGTTGAAAGAGAATCTGATCCGGTTTCTCACAGAAGTTCGCGGTTGACGCCCAGGAAAAAGTCGGAATCGGGAGCTACAATGAATATGGGAATCCTGTTATCTTTGCATTGACGAACGAGGTCGAGGACAGCTTCCATCGAACACTTCCAATGGAACCATATTATAGGGTCTATATTATATTATATATAAACCACTTATATTATACATATATATCACTGTGTGGACAGTCGACGACATGAATGAAACAAACGACGCTGAGTGGGTTAAATTGGCAATTTCTGACAAATCATTTTCACTCTTTTTTGGCATTCAGAAGGCCGTCTAGCGGAAATGGACCATAGTTCTAAGCTCAGTGCTCATGCCCCTACACCATGCAAAAAACCATTTTCAAAAAGCGTCTCACGCCCTGAAAGACCCTCCTTGTTAGAGGTCAAGCTTGCGGACACAGCCGACGCGCAGTGTAGAAGTACTTCTGGAACCAAGTCGTAATCTTGTGACAAGTTCTGTGCCCCCTGCCATGATGTACTGAGCAATGGCTGCCTCTATGGCACTTGTATCGTAGTTGTGTTAGAGGAGGTCAGAAGTAGTTTCATCTTCAAAGTTCTGCTCGTAGGCAGACTTTGGCTCTGACGAGCTTGTGGTCGCTGTCGATGCTAAATACATCTACACTGACCTCTGACAGACTCCACTTCCTGCTCGTGAAAACGTGGTAAATTCACTGTGACTCGCTGCATTAGGGCTCTTTCATGTCTAACGTCGGCCCTCGCTTTTCATTAAGAAGCTGTTTCCGTGAAACAGGTTGCAGTACTCTAAAATCCACCCAACGTTCACCGTTTCCGTTTCTTTCTACGATTCCGTGCGGTTCAGTGCGTGCTGGCATCGGCATTTCCTCATGGATGACGGCGTTGATGTCTCCAACAACATGCCTGTAGCGTGCAGAGTCTTTGTAACCTCCTCCCGTTACTCATAAAAGGTGTAGGAAGTACTACGAAAGGGTAAGCCGCCGTCGCTGGTCTTCTTGATGGCAATTTCCTTGGTTTTCGTCTCTTGTAAATTCGTGTGCAATCTCCTCAAAGGCTTTTCGTCCTGTGCATTTCGATTCCTGCGGCGATTTTCCAGGCAGTCCCTTCAGGTCGCTGTTTGCTCCAGTGCACTTAGAGCTCATGCTTCCACCGCCGCCGCTCCAGACCCCTCTCTGTGCGTGTTGAAGCTGATACCTCGGGCAGCTAGCCCATTGAGCCAGTACTCCACTGTTAGCCGAAATTTCTTCCGTTGCGCCCCCTCTCCGCTTCGAGGCCAGAGTAGGAATTGGGAGAGCTTCTAACAAGTCAGAGAACGTAATACTGACCAAGTATCTGGAAGTGGAAGGAGTGGGGATCTCGTTCTAAAGTGACGCGGGGCACAATGATTTACTATCGTATATCAGCAAGTACTCAAAACGCATATCACTCGATAGAAGTACTTGTAATCGATAAAGCGAACAATTCAATATTCATCAGCCATTAATCGGGTAGCACCGCAAGCTTGAAAGTTCCTTTGAGCAAGATGAACGGTACCTTGGAATTGTAAACTGGAGCGAGTCCAATGTTATTATAGAAAAAGTACCGTGGCACAATGGTATAGTGCTCTCCTACAACGCTGGCGCCTGGGCTCGTTTTCCGGCCGATGCACCAAGCTGTTCTCTGGGTTCAACACACTTTTCCATAAAAATCAATTTATCTTTCAACGGTGCACTTTGGTGATCTTCGAGCACCTATCCAACAAACTGAGTCATCCATCAGAGACGGCAAGAATGAATAACATAGTAAAGAAAGTTGCTGTTGATAGCGATAAAATCCCGATTCTCGCGCGATTCCGCACCGAAGTAATGATTCAGCAGTCTGTCAAGAAAGGCGTCTGTTGGCCTCATATGAACTCCCTGCTTTCCAAGCACTGCCTCAACGTTGTTTGACGAATTCATTGTACTACTCATCAATCTTGTTAATGAAGCTATTAACCATGAATTCTCTGAGAAATAGAATTGGCGGCAATCGGTGACGTCTCTAGACTTCCTTACTCGAACACCGCGTCTCTCTTCACGCTCCGGAAAACAAAGTCTAACGCGGAGAAAAGTGGTCCAGTTCTATACAGAACCGAAAATATTGACGTCATTCATGCAGAATTTCTGATTAATCATGATGTGATCTATTTCATAATGGAATTATCCACCTGCTGACACCCAAGTCTATATCGAAAGAAAGAGCATCTGGATCTACAAATGTAATATGCGTAATGTAAGTAGACGTAGTGAACTCGGAGACCTTTTACTCTGCTCGCTCTTTCGTGAGCCCTATGTGAAAATTTTCAGTCGCTCTTTTTTTGCCATTCATGGCTTCAAAATCTCCTGCGAAGAAACTGAGAAAGTATGTTCCTTCCTGTAAAGCTTTTCCATGTCCATATAAAACACTTGCAACCGCTCTTGTGTTGTTGCGTAGTCGACTGCTAGAATGCTGATTGAACCACATCATCTCAATCGCGAACGTTTGATTCAGGTTGTCAAGCTTTATTACAAATCGATGTCAATGGCCACATGCTAACTGACGAATGCACTACAGCGCCGTCGCCTCTGCTGTGGCTTGTTCAAAAAGTTCTTCTTTGAGGAGCAGCTTGGAGTGGGCAACGCCTGCTCGTCTCACTCAGTTAGATGACGTCGCCCACAGTCTTCCCAACTTACATCATCAATGTTACACGCATCCGATGCAAGCTTCCGATGCAAGCGTGGAAAATGCAAATCGCCTCGCTAATCTCCTTCTCCTTCTGGGCATCTGTTATGGCCCCGAGATTACAGTAGATTTTCTAGCGTGGTCCTACCAGCGCTGTCGTATTGTCATACCCTTATTTTTACCAGACTGTAGCACTTTAATGCGTCGGTTTCTTGTCTAAACGTACCGAGCCTAGTTCATATGGCTCTAACAAGGGGTTGAGTGGACTCTGTGAAGCTAGCGAAGCTTTTTCAGAGCTGATAAGGGACTCATTTGTTGGAGGCTGCCCCAGATCGTGTTTTGGAACATTTGTCTTTCTTTTGAATGGAACCTGTGGCGGCTAATATGCAGTACACCGCACTCGCCAATACTCCACGCACGTATACATGCAGAAAAGGGGGAATTGACCCAGCACAGCAGAAAGAGGGAGTTTATCTCCTGAATCAACCTACTTTTCTAGGCAAGTACCGGTGGCGTTGTGCTCGGTCCTGATTTAGTTCGCCATTCACCTTGTGGTGTCGAGCCACGTAGCGAGAGAGAACGATCGGTGACAGCGCCTCTTGGATAGGCCACAGTACGTTTTCAGATGGCGTTGCGATCATGAATGGAGCTCGAGTGCAAGAGCACATTTCAAAATGGGACTGATGGCGCTATAAGCTATACTCAGCTTTCTGTGAAATGGTATGATTTTCTCACCTTTAGCATATTGAAGAGGAGGCGGGGTTGTGTCAAGAAGCACAGCTTCCACACTTACGGTCTCGGGATCAGTTCCCAGGTCGACTAAGGCTATTCTACTATCGAAGCCTTCTATGCTTCGAAATGAGTTCGTGCCAGACGCTCCCTGGATGAATGAAATTACCTACTTCGACGATTACTCACTGCATTGTTTAGGCCCAACACGCATTGAGTTTGTTGGGAGAGTAATTACGATTTTTGAGCGCTTTACAGAGAAAATTATTCTTCTATTGAACGAACCCTAGTAAGTGACATGAACTCGATTTTGTTCTTTTATCTTGTACCATCCTTTTGGCAATTCGTAGCTCTTCTCTAGTAGAACTTCATGGATCTCATGTGGTCCCGTTTTTCGGCCAAAAAATTGGATCACATGTGATTTGATATCACCATCTTCCCTGGTAAAAGTTTTCCTCTGGAGGATTCTGCAACTACCGGAATAAGGGATATGTGGATGACGCGAGATCAGTATATATGTAGAATGCATGCTATATGGTGGATGCAGCATTGATTTTCGATCAGGCTTCGATAATTTTTGCCGATTCACCGGAATCGTGTGCGATCTAGCCTCGTCATAGTTAGCATAACATTATTCCTTCGCTACTCGCGGAATTCGGGGGCTTCTAAGAATGCTCCATCCAATTCTATCAAGTAGAGGTCTAAGATGACATTTTGGTTCTCTCCAAACTATGTCTCATCTTTGTAACCCTACGAAAGTGGTAGCACGACCTTCGTTCGACAAAGATAAGCTTTAAACCTCGTTCGAACAGATTCACACAAAATATGCCACAGTCGTTTGTAGTCACATCATTATGAACATTCCGACTTTTACAGCCACTACTCGCTCCTTAACTGAATGGTCTTCATTGCGTTTGAAGGCAATAATTCGCAGTGTCATGTGTATCTCCCTCAGATGAACATCTATCTTTTTTTGCTTTTACAAAGTTTTTGATATGTTCACTAGTTGCTCCCGTGAATGCGTCGGTTTTCCCTTAGTTCTTACATGCTTACATGACAGTCGGCTCCGGTCAATGCCATCAAAGGATCATCATCTACTGTTAAGGTGAAAAATGCCGAAAGAATAGTTGTGATCCTTTCTCCACAAATGCTCTGCGATGAGACACCAATTAGGCTATTCACGCTAACGCGTGCTTTGTATCTCTACCTGTATGATGTATCAAAATGAGATCTCTAGATTTGAACGCTGGGACCGCATCGAGGGCGTCCGCTCCTATTTCATCGAGGCAGAACTATAGATGGCTAATCATTGCCCCGTCCACCTCATTGCCAACCCCCCCCCCCCCCCCCCCCCCCGCTTGACGCTCTCGACGCTCGCTTGAGAGATTTGACCGCATCTCTTCTGTTACCCAGATGCAAACTCTGCCATTCTTTAGGAATTTAGCCAGATACTTTGCATTACCTCCAATCACTTTTTTCCTGCGTTTTAGAATGCCTCGAACTGAGTTATGAACTTCTAATCTTAGTCCTGCCCCCCTTGGTGCGAGCCCTGCCCTTTTCAAGATTTTGACCTCACTTTTTCTGCAGTCTCTAACCACTTATTTTCCACGTTGTGGAACGTTTTTGAACAGAGTCATAACTTGTTTAAAAGAGGACCTATCAACACCCCGCCCATTTGGGCGGAGCCTCGCCATGTTTACAAATGACCGGCACGCATAAGGCGTTGCTCATTTCCAGTTCTCAACGCGTTCGCTGAATCGAGTTATGAACTTACAGGGTATGTACCGCTCACTGCGATAACGCTCCGGCCACTGCCGTTGAGTACCCTTTATTTCACTTATTGACCCACCCCTCACATTTGCTCATTTTTCCGGCGTCTGGGCTGTTATGCAACCTAGTTGAGGGGTCTGCCCACGATACCGCCCACTCCTGTGCATGCCCCGATCCTTGTGGGCTGTGCTCCGCTGAGCTCACATATGCTTTTTTGGTCTTGCCCCACGCACAACCCATCCCACACTTGACCAGACTTCTGTAAGTGATTCTTTATGTAATATCAAATTTCGCAGACAGGCAGCAGGCAGACAGGCAGGTAGGCAGGCAGATCGGCAGACAGACAGACGGACGCGATATAATATGCCTAATATATAGTATGACTGTCAGGTTTTTATATATCATGGGAGTCGTCAGCAGCTCATAGCCAATAGAGATAAACAAGTGAGTGGAAAAGCTCCATCCGACTCCTCATGTTCAAAATGATCCTAAATCAATCTCGAAGGCTGATACAACTATCGACGAGTTTGCTTCAGTATGCCGAGATTAATCGAAAGTCGGACATGGGAAATGGGAATGGATTTGACCAATTTATTCTTATAGAAAAAGTACAAATAGATACCTGTAACATATATACATATATACATATATCGAATAAAAAGTGTTAAGGCATTCAAAAAGCTTCTCAGACAAATGTTTGGAGGGATCGTTTTCAAAAATAGCAACTATTCCTGAACGACCCAATATAAGTACCCAAATTAAACTTGCAGTGAATCGTGGCATAGTTTTGAACGGTCTTCTGGGCTATTTAAAACCCAATACGAGTTGAATTTTATCACATGCGTGATCTACTAAAATACAAAATGGAACTAATCACCACAGAACCTTGGTCTTTCGATAACGAAACAGTAATACAATATAGGGATGGGATGTACTAGAATCTTTCAAAACAAACTTCTCATCAGAATTTGTATGTAATTGTCCTGCTGTTGTGGGCTCACAACTACTCTAGTTAATCTCCTTAGACAATGCTTATTATAAGTGCCTCTTGGGACGATATCGAAGGCATGACCTAGCGGTATCATAAGAGTACTATCAAGTAGTTAACCCAAGCCTTGCTGTTGGCGCGGTGCTCCCTTTTATTCCTTATCTTAATCGTACTTACACATGTATATAAGCCTGCAGATTTGTACATATATTATAGTCGGTCACTTTACTTGTCGTAATAAGCAATTACACGTATACTGTACAAGTCCATTGGTCTACCAAACCTGCCTTTTAGCAGCTCATCGCGCTGTGCTACAGATGCTTCTCATGCACCCAACATGGTTTACATTCAAGTAGGTAGGAACTACGATATTCTTGATGCTGCTGTGCTGTGCTGAACTTTTGCACTTAGCATATCTGGGATATAGCTCAAAAGACTCGTAGAGTCGGGAAACATGGTATCACTCAACCATACTTAGGAATTTGACCAGGAAATCGTTCAGTTTTTTGACCCCTATGTTTTGACTGACTCAGCAACGGTTGCATTTTCGAAACTTTGGAGACTTTTTTGACCTACCAGACTCTTAAGTAGAAGCCTCTGATTCGGTTAATTCATGAACGTGACATCAATGATATTCATAACCGGAGTATTGAAAGGCAAGCCTGAGGATGGCGTAACTGGGAACAAGCAAAATAAAGTAAGCAAAGTGATCATGTAGAAGAGGACAGTGGAGATTTCAACTACTGAGACCATTTCGTTCTGCAAAACAGCACGGTACTGGCCAGGATTGACCATTTCCCTTGAGTACTCTTAAGAGAGAGGATACTTGAATTTCGATTCATTTCGCGAAGTTCCTCCGAAAGTTCCAAGCCGCTCTGTTTTGCTGCCATATTCTTAGAGGGCTTTTCCACCGACAGTAAAGCCGTGCTTTGTAAGAGACCCGATCCAAGCCGATGCCAAAGGGGTGGTGGGTAGGATTCGGTGATCATTGAGCAGTAGATATCCGTACTACTTAGAGGCGTGACCATCTTAGCGAGACCTCTTTTTTTTTATGGAGCAGGAGAAAAGTTCTTGCTACTAAAATATTGGTCAGGTGCGGAAGTCCTTGCTATATTTGCTCTATCTCAAGTTATCTTGCCGCTCGCTAAATTTTGCGAGTGCTGGCTCTGTAAGAGCGGTATAGTGCACCTGAATGACTCACTAGACATCTGATTGGGGGACCAATGCCGAGTACAGCAAAAGTGGTCCTAGTTGAAAATTCTGCTCTTCGGCCACTTATTTACTACGAGTACACTTAAAGCACTCATTTGAAGAAGCCACGGGTAGTGTTGGTGTGCATTTGACGATAATATCTTTTGTCGTTTTACAATGTCTCGCTGGCTGTAACGCTTCGAGCATGGATAGTAGTCTTGCTGGTGTTAAAGTCAGTCAACCGATAAAAAAGTTCAATCACTTCAATTCTGGAAGCTAATCCAGAATCTGAAACGCTAGACGTATGTGAATCAGTTCGGATATCCTATACAACAGTCAACAGGCTTCAATATCATGGTGGCTTTAGGAAAGTCCATGCATTACGGGTGCTTGATTAACTGATCAACTGTCCAAGTGCCTACTACAGTAGTCTTTGCTCTGTCGTCCTAGTTCGAGAGCAGTTCTCAGGGAAATCGTTACTGAGGAGGGAAAGCAGAATACCCTATATGAATTATGCAGCTGGCGACAGTGCCTTGAAAACAGATGCCGCAAGTAAGTCCTAATTGTTAAGAACGAAAAGATATAGGGTGTTCTTGTAATCCAACCACTTACAACTACCACAACACTTTGGCACCTCAAAACACTATTTGCACTATGTGAGATATAAGAGCTCCGTTGATTTCCCTATCCTCCAATCCTGTGAGCGAGATTTTTTCGGATCGCAGCACACTAAATTCTCGGATAAGAGCTTGAGCAACCGCCAAAGCATTTGGCACAAGTAATAGAAAGCTACGGCGAATACAAGTTTTTCCACGAGCACAACAGCAACAGCACACGAGGGTGAATACTATTCCTTCGGTTAAAGTTTTGCCGATTTTCGCCATCTTCGGAGCTCTAAAAATGTGGAAACCAATCTATGATTTTTTAGGTCCCGTGGGGGGTGAGACATTTGGTCGGGTGAAAAAAAAATCGTAGACTGATTTCTACATTTCTAGGCTTCGAACGAGGTGAAAATTGCCAAAAGGTCAGTCGACGGTATTGATTCAACATTGTGAAGGAAAATGAATTTGTATTGGAACTATGCCGAGGTCTATCGAGAGTCGAACGTGGTTCCATAATGGAGATTTGAAAAAAGTGTCGCTTGTAGCAACACTTGATCACCAACCTGATACTTTTCTTTCCTCTTTTTAGGTGAGGAGATATATATATATATATATATATATATATCTGAGTGTTCAACGGTGTTCTTTATTATGGCCTAATGACTGAAATTTTTTGAAAAGTATCTTGTGGCTTTAGTGATTTATTACAGGCAGCGGAGTATCAATAGTCCGACAGAAGACGTTCAAAATACGATAATATCTCAGAACCGATTTCTCAATTCTGAAATTATTCGGCTGAATCGGCAATGCTGCGAGATGCAGAAAGATGTTACGCGTCTTACACGGTAAGACCACTAATCTTATTAGATAATTCACTTGCGTCGTCTTCATTGAGGTGATAAACTTCGTTTTTTTTTCGCGTGTACATGTTATGGTTTTTACTTCAATGTGTCGCTGCCCTGTTTGCCCTCTGTCCTAGAGCCTCTCTTATGAGAGAAAAGGACTCTCCTCGTAACATAAAGAGTTTGGTTAGCGCTAGGTCACAGTGACGTGTTTGGCGTAAATGTTACTGTGGCATGACTGTAGCAGAGCGATAGGAGAATAAGCATTCGTTGGTTGGTTGGTTGGAATTAGCAACGTTGAATTTGATATTGCAGCATATATGCTCGTGCAAACTAAACCGTAAATGATTAAATTTTGAATGAAGATGTGACTTGAAGTAGTTGGGGAACGACAGGTAAGATCAAATCCCTGGAGGAATAGATGAGAATAAATTTATCTTTAGTGATCATCTATGCATTGCAAAAAGCATGTCCCGCATGGCAAGATATTGAGGCTGAGCAGCAATTTTTTGCAGCATTCAATACAGATGTAAATGTTAGGGAATCACTTCTTTTCCATTTACCCCCGTCCACTAACAGTTTCCTAAATCAGTATATTATATGGTCCCTCTGCAAGATTGAAAATGATTATGTACATAACTTCCAACTAACTGACGGCGGAAGAAATTGAGCTGTTTTTTTTCACAACTTTAGAGAGTTACGGGACGCTCGCGAGGTCATACATCGGTCCCGAAGAGAGTATGTCTTTGCTCTCCAATCCGCGATACGAATACCGCTGCATGATAACAATGCCCTTGATGTGATGCATGTCAAGCTACATGGCGGAGATATGGTATCAAAATTTGCCTTGTACTGTTTGTCTGCTCGCAAACTTTGAGCAATCATTATATTTCCAGCACAAGCACAGAATCTGTCAACTAATGAGTGAAGCCCGAGCGAATCAGCCAAGTTTGCCAACGCTTCAAAGGTTGGTATGGATTAGATCAAAAAACTCGTCATGAGTAGCCTCGCTACGATCAGTTGGAGAGTATATACGTCTCTCAAGGATGCACAACGCGCGTTTATGGGGTGACATAGCGGATACGGTTGAGAACGCACCTCTGACAGGGGAAGGATACTTGGTCGCAGTGACTGTTCAAGATGAGGTATACAAATCTGCTGAACGATTCTGGGAACAAGTTTACGGGACTGATGCCTGCCTGTGTTATACCACTGTATCGAACAGATGATCGAGCCGAGCAAAGCGTAGATGTGCAACGGTGGCGCAGCTGGTAGGGTGTGGCGATGTTCGATTTCTTGATGCATGCGCTCTTTTTTCTTGTCCATGGAATACATAGTAAACGCTCGCAGAACTTTTTGGGCTCGTGGGAGCTCGTTTTTGGGCTCTTTAAATGGAAGCGCTCTCCCATTTAAGGAGTACGGGGTTCACTTCTGACCGAATGGGTTCGCCTTTCTTTCCCAACAGTCAAGATGGTGTTTTGAAATTTTCGACGCACCCCGCACTTAATGTAGAAGGCGGTTGACTCATCTGAGCAGAACCTTCTTGGGAAGGGTGGTTATATATTGTAACCACTATTAGGTGTGTGCAGTGATTTCCGCCGCCGGAATCGAAGAGTCGTTGCGCGAACCATGTTGGAGGTTTACCTGTGAAACTTGTCGTAATATGTGAGATAGAGATAGGGTATTGGCTAACTATTTAAGGGCAGACAGTTCAGTTTTTTCCCCAAAATCCCGTTGCTCTCAAAGTGATTGTTCACGGAGCGTAATAAATCGTTTCTCCGGGAGGTCTTTCTCCTGCTGTTTGATTTCAAGAAAACTGTCAGTGAAGCTCACCGGATGCTTCTCGTGACTTACGTAGAACAAGCTCTATGTGAACGAACTTGCAGCTCTCACCGAAAAGCGGCCGTTAATCTCATGAAACATCATAAGGACCACGACAATTCCAGACCTCATGTTGCAAAGATTACCCTTAGAAAATTGCTCATCTCGTATGGGATCAGCATGTTCAGCCCGCATACTCCCCTCATCTTGCTCCATCGGATTACCACTAATTCCGGTTAATGCAAGCCAGTTTGGCAGATACACGCTTCCGGAATGCCGAAGAAGTGCGGAAATGGATGGATGACTGGATTGATCCAGAAGATGGAGACTTTTTAGACTCGGAGTCAACAAGCTACCAGGAAGATGGCAAGAATTTGTAGCTAACGATGGGCAATACATTGGTTGAAGTACAATTTGTTTCAATTTTGTAATAAATATGTTTTTGCACGCAAAAAACGGCGGAAATTAATGCACACACCTAATATTTCTCTACAAATGTGCGAGATTTTCCCGCGCAGTCATGGGACTATCGCTGTTATCTCCAGAGGCAGAGGATCATTATGATCGCTGCTCACGCACTCGTCTTCCTCTTAGTGATTAACGAGCTTGTTTTCATAGCATCGGAGTGCAGAGTTGAAAAGCTCTTTATAACCTCCGTTTCCTCTTAGATGGTGCTCATGCTCTCATGCTACGAAAAACCTACACTAAAGATCGTGACACCGACTCGAGTCAAAATATTCCGCTGGTAACATATTGAACGTTATATCCAATGAAACAATTGGAACTTTTCTCCTTGGAGCTTCTGAAGCACTTTTCGTGCAAACGTTCATACATTCTCAGTGTTCCTAACTTGTGAAGAAGCTACGTAGGTAGCCAACATTGTGTCCGAACATGTTTTGAATGCGTTCAGGGAGCATTTTATAGGGAAGCAAAATGAATGCAAGGAGCCGAACCTTGATGGCATGTCCATCAGCTGCACATATCACCAGCTGCGCGACCATTGCACAGCTACGGCTTTGCTCGGTTTGATGATCCGTTCAGTACAGTGGTTAATACAGGGAGGCACTGGTCTCGTCAAATTGTTCCCAGAATCGTTTAGCAGACTTGGAACGCAGACTAGAGATCAGCGTTCGGAACCATCTAAGGCGGTAGATATCTCATCTCAAATGGCCGCTGCGAGCAAGTATCCTTCCCTTATGAAATCGCTTCCCCAAAACTATGTTGCCGCGCAAACAGAAGCATCGGCTAATCGCTCCATCTTCACACTATAAAAGTAGAACGGAACTGTCTCAACTGAAATTTCTATCGCCTTGTTCGGGAGGGAAGGCTGTATTCGAATACAAAACAAGATCAGTACAACGACGTCTATTGGGGAGATCGCAGACAGTGCGGCGAAAGGATGGTCACCCTACCCACAGTTCGCAATGGTTCAAAACCGACATGACAACAAGGATATTCTCTGTGATTCTGAAGTTTTGAGAAACACGTTTTGAGCAGGCGAACAGTCATAAAAGCACTTGATTAATCGTCAATACACCAATTCATTTACTTTTCTGCACCGCTAATCCGTCCGGAACCATAGAAGGTAAGTATGCTCTCATAAGTAGTGAAGCCGCGCTCTGATCAGCCTCTGTCGTCAATCCATCACCTTTTTTTCATAGAACAATAGTGGTGCAATAAACGTAATGTTTTCACCAGGTTGTAAGAAAAAGTAGGAATTGTCGAAGCCTTAGAGTCGCGTTCTGACATACATTTATCCATATTTCTTCATTTCTCTTGTAAACTACCTCGTACTAAGGTTGCTGCCTCCTTCAAAATTGTGCTAAAATCCGTTTTTTAATTTAGCACGGAGTTTGCGTACATTCATGGAAATACTGCTAGGTATTTAGAGTTCCTTTTTTATTTTTTAAAACCGTCTCCGGAATTTAGCCTGCTCAACGGCGTCTACGTGGATATCTTCGGATTTCGCCATAGATATTCTGATGAGGGATTGGCAATCCACTATATGGCCATGCAACTGCATGAATATTACCAAAGTGTGTTCTTCCTCATTTCATCGAAACATTGATAAACCTTGAAGTATTTCATGAGCGAGAAAATCAAAAACTGGCTTGTCAGTGGCGACAGGATCAAATGAGATCTGAAGAATCGTAGAGCGTAACGCAAGGCAGCTATTTATGAGTAGGCGGTGAGGAAATTTGTGGGCCTTGTAACGTAAAGGTCAGAATCCAGTTAAGCGAGGGTTGTACCACTGTAGCTGTCATGCGACACATCGTTTTTCTGACCCAATGACCAATCTCAAAGTGTTTACGTTTCCTACTTTTTCATCCTTCTTTATAACAGGGTGCTAGCTCGAGTGCACTAAACGGTGCCGTTACAACAAGCAATGTCCACGAACCTAAATCTCGACCAAGTTTTGTCTAGCCGGAGAGTGGTTCCAACTTGCACGTTAATTATGATCTCTCCTTAGTTTTGAACATCTAAACATACGATCACCGATCACCTTCAATTGGATACGTGGAAAATTCAACATTAGAGAAGCAACCAAAATGAGTGTGTGGGGAAAGCATGTTGTTTGAAATTTTCGCATTTTATAAATGCGTGCTGTGGGTGCTTCCCTACACCCATTCAGGTGTGAATCAATTGCCTTAACACTGCACACGGTGCATAAGGAAAGATCAGAATTATGACGCGGCGAACCCAGAAAGCACTTGCTGTTACACTACTAATCAGTCATCACTTATTAAATCGTGAGACTTTTCCTATCGCTTTAGTACATGTATCATGAAAAAGTCGTACGTATGATATGCAGTAATCTTCTCCTTCAAGAAACTGCGATGAGCGTGCACGATGGCATTGTTAAGGAGCTTACTTAAATGAATGTCAGAACGGGAGGCATGAATGAATTATGAAATACACCGACACACACACCGACATGCACGCAGACCGACACATACACCGACACACATTTACACACATCGGAATCGTCACCTACACACGATAGCGCTTTGTATATACAGTGCATCGCAAAATGATACAGCCACCTCTAATTTTCCCAAAAACTCAGTATATGATGTTTCTGAAAAACTGCCAAAGTAAAAAATGTGTCAAATTTGAATTGCAATTCGCACATTATCACCAAATTCCAGCTCGAAAACACAGACATTTTTTTGGTCAATTTTTCAATAAAGGGTGCTTTTCCAACGTCGCAAAATGATACAGCCACT
>UZAF01016874.1:15385-29889 GCA_900617895.1 Haemonchus placei
AGTGGCTGTATCATTTTGCGACGTTGGAAAAGCACCCTTTATTGGAAAATTGACCAAAAAAAATGTTTGTGTTTTCGAGCTGGAATTTGGCGATAATGTGCGAATTGCAATTCAAATTTGACACATTTTTTTACTTTGACAGTTTTTCAGAAACATCATACACTGTGAGTTTTTGGGAAAAGTAGAGGTGGCTGTATCATTTTGCGACGCACTGTAGTAGGATCCTAATTTACATGATGTTGCTCTGCTCCCTCATAAGTTCGACCAGTTCCTAGACAACGACTCTACAGATTCTGTAAGGAATATTGTAGACAATCTGATGCAATGAGTACGCACCGCGTACGCCATCATTACACCTTAAAGTATGACCTGGAAGAATAATCAATGTAAGCCGTTCTCAACAAAAATTGTAGCTCCCTTTTTATCCAAATTTTCACCAGCTCATTTTAAGCAAGAATGCTGCATACCATTGACGGCCGTGAGATAAGAGTTACGCGGTGATCTAAAGGCTCTCAGAAAGGAATGAATAGTAGAAGTTCTTTTGTTATGGCAATGCACCCATTTCGGTTGTTGAGACTACGATTTCTTTCGCTGATATGCAACGCTTGCAATACATTTTCAGCACCGATTTCATTGTTGTAGGTTAGGATTTTGCATTCAATATCGAAATCATCGCTTTGATTTTCTTTTAGTTGATGCCTGCCAAGTGACGTGAGAAGTGACGTTCCACGACTTTACCTGCTAGATGTTCTTTGGCGCTTAAGTTCAGCATCCTTCCCATCTCACCAAAATATAAGGTTAAACGAAAAGTCCTTATAGGGTTGAAATTTTTTCTGTTTTATTTTACAACTCAGGCAAACCGTGTAAGCTAATCAACAATATAACAACCATTGTTAGATACAACATTGTCCCATCTGATGAGCAGGTCAGCGATTCCCTCCTTCCAGAACTGGGAAGGTTGGGTGTCAAAGAAGTCACCTACCCCTCGGTGGTGATGGTTAACAAATGTTTTTTTTCATTAGGAAAGCCTTGAGGGGCCGGAACAAGTGGTCATCTGAGGGGCATTATCCGGCGAATAGGGTGGATGTGAAATCGTGTCTTAGCCTAGCCACACTGATTTTGTACGGGTCTTTTCACCTAAGTGAGGCCTAGCGTTGTCATGGAGGAGGTGCACAAAAAATCGTCGAGGCCGTTTTCCTCGTCCAACTTTCTGCAGCTGATGTTAGCGTTGTAGTGGCAAATTTTATCTCCAGTAACTAGATTCTCCAGAAATTCCTTGTGATCAGGGCGAAGAGGAATAGACTGACAAAAGGATTAACACGTACCGCATGCTATCAGTGAAGATATAAGGTATCCATTGAGTCAGCACTTTTTTGTAACCGAGGGTCTAAAGGCGACCGACGATTGTTGATTGGGAACACCCAAGTCTCGTAGCAAGGCTGCAGGTATTAACTTCCGGCTCGTCTTCGACCGGTTTCAACTTCCGGATCCTCTTCGACGGTGTCGAGAATTAGGGAGCCGCCGCCGGCGGCGGGGGGGGGGGGGGGGGGGGGAGGGGGTCCAGGCCGAGCCTTGTCTTCAAAACCCGTGTCTCCTTCTTTGAAGCGAGCAAACCAGCGATGGACAGTAGCGGTGGAAGTGGTGCCCTCCCTCATTGCGCTGTTGATGTTGTGAACGGTTGTTGTCGCTCCAGGGCCGCAGAGCGATTCAAAGAAGATGATAGCTTGAGAATAGTCTTGCGAAAATGGCATCGTGTTCAAACTCGAAATTGACATCGTGTTCAAGTTCAGGCAGGCGCACGCGCCCTCATACACCTTTTGTGGAAAAGCTTCCAAAATGTTCTACAACTGTCACATGATAGATCGTGGATATAGATAGAAAAACGAAAATCCTGCGTTTTTCAAAAAACTCTGTCAAGATTTTCGATCAATCTGTACATCTCGTCATGGCTGAACACTGAGGTTGGCATAGCGTCCCTCGCTGTCTCCATTCTCCATTTCTTCTGAATGGAGAAATGACACAAATATCCGTCGTGCACGCGCAATCATGAAGCCTATTGCGTATTAGAAGACGCTTGATGTTGTCCACTTATAGGTTTATCAAGGCAACATCATTCGTCAAATCAGCTGGTGCAGTGCATTATTGAATTCCTTTCTGTGACTGGTATGACTGAATGACTCTCTCTGGTATAAATGGAAGCCGAAGATGCTTTCTTGGCGAATAGTCTGGTAAGCATGACATCTTCCGTAGCCATTTAAGCTTGCAATCTAAATTTCGTGAATCTTCCCGTTCCACTCCGTTCCGTGCACATTCCCGTAGTTGTTCTGTACATGTCAGGGTGTTCAGACTTTGCGTGGAGCTAATATTTTCCTCGAGCTGTTTTTTCGATACCACTTCCCATTGCACCTCCTACTTGAGACGTTTATCTGCGTGTTAAGATAAGGAAGCCAAACCTCGTGCAAAACCACTTTCGTGAGCTTGATATACTGTGACTGTCGGTTGAGGATGTCAAATAATTAACTCATCTCTGGCTGTGTTGATGTAACTGCACAACACTCATCGATGTACCGACAGTACATAATGGGCATGCGCGCTATAACTGGTCTCCTTACTCTGCTCATAAAGCAGATGGCTGAGACCGTTCCCAACCGCTGACTCAAAGAAATTTTGTGGATAGAAAGACTGCCAGCACTAATTGAAAATATTACAGTTAGTGCTTTCCTTGATCAAAGCAAAATTGTGAGCCTTGATCAATCCTGACGTCATAGTTTCTGCATCATGACGACCAGCATTTCGGAAACCGCTTGAAGAGTTTCGTTATCGTTTACGTTCGTATAAAGCGCAGTTGCATCGGACGGCTCTACTACGCTTTTTTGAACAGTACACGAGCGCAGGCGATCAAGAGATTGGTTGGGGTTTGGTGGATGTGAGGGTAAGTATCGGAACAATTGAACAACAATTTCATCAGAGCCAGGCGAAGGTGCATCCAACTTCAATCTTCTGATCAACCTTCTATTCAATTTTGCTGTCGTTCTGATTGATACCCACAAAGCATTCAGGTTGTGACATTGGACGTCTTAATCGTAGAGTGACCGCATGCAGAAGTACCTTTAAATTGGAGTTCTGTGATTTTCCGAGCTATTGAGCGAGGTAAAACCACAAATTCTCCTCCCTTGTCACTCTCGGAGAGACGGATTCCATCCCCTGCCACGCGTCTCCGTATCTCTCGCAATTTTTCTCATTGTGCTTTTGTTATGTTGGAGAACAGGCCTTCTAAATATTTCAAATATAGCGCTGAAGGCACTTGAAGTTTTGCGTCTTGCACGGGGAAAGATTGTGTTTCTTATGGAACAAAATGAGAATGGCATAGAATATCATAGATTCCGTGCTACAGCGCTGAGGCTCTTTGCGCATGACACTCATTCTACGCTGATCTCTCAATCAATGAAGCCGTGTCACCGCCTAGTGATGAGTGGAAGGTCTAACCCCTCGGGCGGTCAAGAATGATGACCAAAAAATGAGAAAACCAGAGCTCCTTCCGATATAGATGTGCTACCACTAAGTGTAACTTCTGTCTGGTTTTGCAGTTTGTTCACTCCTTGAGTATCCATTGCTTCGTACTGGTGGTTTCTAGCAGAATCTCCCCACCTCTGCAACAATATGGCTCCAATCAAGGAATGCCTCGACTGTAACATTTCCAAGTCGAGCGGTACTTTCCCCAAAACCGGAGACTTACATTGGGTCAGCGGCCAGCACCTGTCCTAGCTTGTTTTATGAACGGAGTAGAAAGACCAGTCATAGAGCGCACACCCATTATGTACTGTCGGTACATCGATTGCTGCTGCGTAGCTACGTCAGCGCAGCAAGGAATCGATGAATTATTTGACATCCTCAACTGACAGTCACAGTGTATCAAATACACAAGAGAGGTTTCGTACGAAGGTTGGCTTCTTCATCTGGACTAGCACACGTAATCTTAAAGGCACAGTTCACGATAAAAAATGGTTTCTGAGATTCCCTCTTAGGATGAATTTGATGTCCCCTCGTATACCACATCTGGCACTATTAGGTCGAAAAACGGCATAGTTAGGGAGTTATAAATAAAAGATTGGCCCATGTGTAAACCCAAACGAGTTTCACCAGCATTGGACCGGTCACAAGTGAACCCATGTAGGAAGTTCAAACATTCTGTCATAACCCATGCGATAGTGAAAGACAGGTCTGTACAGTTCTGGCTTGATGTAGTCATTTCTTTGTGCAATTCCAATCTGGAGTCCCGTCCGAGTACCCCTCCCATGCTATTCCCGTCATGGCAATCTCGTCCAAAGTCTATTATCCCTACTTTGAAGGACCTTATTTTTCTCGGAATCGGCGGATTCTCGTTTTTTTCACTACCAATGAAGTATTCCCAATCTATACTTGAGCTTTTAGAGTAAAAATGGGTACCTCAAAATTATCGTGAACTGTGCCTTAGTGGAACGTATCGTAAGGGCATTTCGAAGAACATCTTACTCCACGCAAATTTGCTCACCTTGAAGCTGTGAAACGCACAGTAATTCGCAATACGTAAACAGCTACAGGAGTTTGCACAGGCGAAATTGAACGGAAGGAGTAACGCAAGCTAGCTGCTGAAATTGCAAACATGGATGGCTACGGGAAACAGGACAAACGGTCGGGCTTACAAGGCTATTCGCCGAGAAATCGCAAGAATATGGTGCAACACGGTTTCCATTCATAAACGAAGTTTCCATTTTTCCAGCGAAGTCATCGCAGAAACCCGACAATGCATCGCACCAGCTGATTTCTTGATAAACCTACAGCGGACAATATCAAACATCGTCTAATCTGCAACAGACTTCATGATCGTGCGTGCACGACGGATATTTGCTTATTCGTCCATTCAGAAGAGGTGGAGAACGGAGACACCGCGAGAAGGTGTAGAACAGTAGTGCTCAGCCTATGGCGAGATATAATAGATTGGCAAGGAAGTCCTGCGACAAAAAATGCAAAATGTGACAAGCTTGCGAAATCAGCGTGAACCGTCACCCATTGTGACAATCTGTTCGAGTGCGCCAAGAATAATCAATACATGACTACACAGGGAGCGGGATTTTGGTACAATATCGAAAGTGATCTCCCAGCACCATCTTCGCCCTATTATATTCTACGAGTGGCGTCAATCGAAAAAAGCACATGAAGCGGCTGCTGCCATCAACAACACATTGGGTGAATTGACTGTTCACCGTTCAACGGTCAATCCTTGCCGCAATCGCTTCCCTTGAGAAAATACCAGCTCTGAAGATAAGGTGTGCAGAGGGAGAGCACGAAACATCGATGAAGACGAGTTACTAAGCGCTGCCAAAGCAAACCCGAGGCCACCACGCGTGAGTCGGCAGCGATATATGCTTCTACTTCACTATCCAAACCTTTCTCTATGTCTACGGTTATCGAAAATCACTGTCAAGGTGGCTCACCCACCGGTGGACGGATCACTAAAGCAGGCCCATGTAAATATCTGCGGATCTTTGCTTTTTCAGCGGAGTCGTGAGAACTTTCTTCTAGATTTGGTAACCGGTGATGAAAACTGGATATTGTATGATTTCGGCAAACGCACTATCTTTCGGCTCCCTTACGGCATTGAGCCACCAAATCAGCCGAGGCCAAACCCTCACCAGTGTGAATATCTCCTTTCAGTTTGATGGAAATGAGGCGACTCGTTTATTACGAGTTCCTGATCGCTGTCACAACTGTCACAGCTGCCGTTTACGTCGATCAGCTCTAGCACTTGGCCGATACTATTAAAGTAAAGCGTTCAAGACAATCGAAAGTGTACCTACAGCATGACAACGCGCGTCCACATGTCGCATCTGAGACCCGGCGAAAAATCGCTGAGATTGTCTGGCATCCAGTTGCTCATTCACCGCACTCCCCGGACCTTGCACCTTCCGATTACCACTTGTTCTACCCACTCAAGCACAACTTGCGAGGAAGAGAGCTCAAAACAACTTCTCGAGTCACAATTTTCTGACTTCTGGGCGAAGGGGCTCAGTTGTTTGCCCAAAAAAATGAGAGAAGATTGTTGACCTCGTTATTTGGTGGATATATCGTCGTTATTTGATATGTTTAGAAGATTTCGTGATTAACTGAATAAGATAACTTTTGTCGCAGAGCTTTCTTGCCAACCTAGTATATTGGCGGGACGGGAAGGATGCTGAGCACCCACCAAGGAACATACATCAATCAAAAGGCGTGGAGGCCTACTCATGGGGTGTATGTCGTTTGGCGCGATGGGCGGGGTCGCGCCGCCCATCGCCCCTTCAACTCATTCNATGGGCGGCGCGACCCCGCCCATCGCGCCAAACGACCGGCTCCCCTACTCATGCCACCTGGGAGACATTGACTAGAAGCAAATCAAGGCATTCTGATATTAAGTATAATAAAAACTCCTAGCCCACAACTTCCAATAACTTTCGAGCCCCAATGAGATCGGTGCTCGAAAGTTATTGGATGCGTTGCACATACGCGAAAGAAATTGTGGTCCGAATAACCGAAATTAACCGAAATGAGTGCATTCCTTGACAAGTGAACATCTACCATCCGTTCCTTTTTGAGAGCTTTAAAATCACTGCGTAATTCTTAACTTACAGCCCTTAATAGAGTCTCATTGGTACCTGTTGTTCGCGGAACCGGAAAAACGGCAACGCTGGCGGAACTGCGGGATGTTGGTTTCTTATCTTGGCTCTTGTGGTGTTCGAATTCCTGGGAGTTGTTGCAAATAGCCTAGCGCGTTGGGGGGTTTGGTTGGATAAGTAACAGATCGGCGAACTAATTCCAATTCTTTCAATACGACGGGTTGACCGAAACGTTAAAATAATAAAGCGGGCTTATTACAATCAACCTGTACGACAAAGCAGTGTGAAACATTATGCGACCTGCCCAGGTTTCGAGAAAGCTGAACTTGTAGACTAACTAATTTTGCATGACTTTCTTTGGGAGTAAGTTGTTTCACATCATCGGAGAGATGTTTATTCGTAAAGTGGTACCGTCTTCTAGAAAAAGTACGCCTTTGAAGCACTCGTAGTACGAAGGATTCTAACTAGTTTCTATGTAGGTCGATTGGACTCATATTTCGAGCACAAAAGAAAATGGAAGAAGTTTCTGGCAGCAAACGAAACAATCGCAATCACGGTATGTTACTAAATCAGCTGTCTTGAACATACTCGGGTTTCCAGACAATATCGATCTTTCTAACGAATCTTATTTTCCGCGAGATACTCGTGCGTTGGTTCGTGGAGGCATACCAAACTCACTTCGATCCACTGTCTGGAAATTTCTGATTCATCAGAGGGTTGCTGACAAAAAGGAATTGTACGGGAAGCATTACTTCAGAAATCTCTGCAGCCTTCAAGGAGGTGAACGTGACAGCATGGTAAGCATGAATGCCCGTGAAATGAACAAAAACATCACACTAGGGTCCTGTTGGTTCAGTGCAGCTGGTGTAAACGAAGGCAATCATGTGTAAAGTGTAGCGACGAAGAAACTTTCATATGGGTCCAAAGTCCTACTGTATGTGGATCAAAAGGGAAACGATGGGAGCCAGTCTTTTTTTGATGAGGGTAGCCTTCCCCGGAACGGTGTAACGCTTCCGCCGCATCCGCCGTTAGTCACAGAAACGGCTGGAGCGCTCAATGTCTTAGTGAGAGTCGCAGCGCATGGCAAGTATTGGTGCGCCTTTGCAGAACCTTGTTTCCCTCAAAGAACCTCTGTTGATCCCCCGAAGTTGACGATCTTTTAATAGAACTTCGGCCTCGGATGGGACTGGATCCCGCACTTGTGCTCTCCGGGTACCATGCTCATAACCCATACGCTACGGAGACTCCGTTTCGGGAAGGCAAGGGCAAGCGGGGTCTTGGTAGTGTAAGGGATAAGAGCGCGGTGCCCGGTTAGCAAAGTGCGAGACTGAGTCAGGTACAGGGCTAAAGTTCCGTCTATAACTCGCAGACCTCATGAGATTTTTGAATCGCGTTTTACTGTAACAGCAGTAATCAAGATACCAAGTCAGAACCTCTATGCATCTCAACAACCTCTCAACATTCACTACCGAAAGGCAAAAACAGAAAGCAAGGGAAAAATCGGGAAAAAAATAATCAAAGCAGAGCAGATAACGAAAAATAGGGCTCTATCGACTAGTGCGGAGGCGGACCGAATACGGTAAGTGGAGTTTGAAGCCGCGAAAAAACAAAAACGATTTGTCACTTGGGCCAGCGAACGTGAGGATTTGGAGAGAAGTTCCCAGCTCTTTCGTGCCCCTTATCTGTGCTCTCTCGTCGAAGTAAAATACTGCGTGCCCACCCCATCCCGTACCGACTTTTTTCACGTGGTCAGCGTTTCTTTCACCATGGAGCTCCTACTTTTTTGGAGACTTATGTGAAGATATCAGTTCCTCTAGCTCAGAGTCATTTCTTCACCCATTTTGATTGTTATCGGCCAGATGCAAAGCACAATAGAGTGGCCTCCTCCGACTCCACTTTCGTCCGTACTCCTAATGTTGCTTCATATCACTGTTCATGTTGTTGTCCAACCAGCGTGTACTATTTTATTATTCTTGGAAACTCACAAAACATCAAGATAAAACAAGGTGGCCATATTTTGAAGCATTTATGGAAACGCGGTAGAGTTTGGATCCAAACCTGGTTTCCGTTTCGTCGAAATGTCTTGGTAGTGGGATCATATCGTCATGGGAGGCCATCTCCGCAAGGACGGGGGAAGGAAGAAATCAGTGGGAGGTCGTCGAGTTACGTGGGTTTGTGCGGATTCTTCAATTTCAAAAAATTCGTCACTCAACTGCTGTCAACTTTTCATGTTCATGTTTCATGTTCAAAATTGTATCTGGGCAAGTATTCTGTGTGCCCTGGAATCCAAAAGTACAAATATCTGTCTGGAAGATCTGGGAGTGAGCAATCCAGGATCAGTACACTATAGTCGTGCAAACTGTCCGCTACCATAGGAGCAACGGAAACTTCATGCAATCATGTTCGACTCTCACTTAACCTTGGCATGATACCTTGATATCCTAGGTAGTCTTCTCTGAAGCTTCGGCCATAATGTTACACAATAATTTTTATTAGGCTAACATCTCGTCATGTTCGTCAGAGCCTGGAAGTCAGAATTCATTTGGGGTTCATCCTGATCAAATCACGTCTGTTCTCAGCTTAATTGAATTTTAGCCTCTAATATCTAGAAAGACCAGAGGAGAACAACTAATACATCAGGGAACTTCATGTTAAAGGCCCAGTTCATAAAGAAGACGGGTTCTGAGATTTTTCCTTAGGATAAACCTGCGACCCCCAAACATAGCAATATAGCACGTAGGCGTTGTCGAGTCGGAAAACGGCTTAGATAGAGCGTAATAAGGGCTCCAAAGCAGAGTTGGCCGACGTGCACACCCTAGGTGGGCGAGTTCTACGGTGTTGTAAAGGCTGTGTTCTTTGCTCCAATCGCACCGCACGCACACGTTGCACACACACACAGCCTAGTTCAGCCAGCTGCAAGCAGTGGTATCCGCATTTGGACAACTTGTCCAAATATCCCTCCCATGCCACTTTTGTCGTCACATTCTCGTCCAACCCTACTTTACCTTCTTATGGATCTTTATACTTCTCTAAATACGCCGATTTTCGCGTTTCAATCGCCACTTTTGCACTATTCTGGACTATCACCCCCACTACCCGTCTAAAATTGAAAACCCTAGAATTATCGTGAACTGTGTCATCCAGGACAAGTCCCGCTTGATTACTTTCATGTTTGCTGAGGCACTGCTTGAAAGCTGTTTGAGGGAAAATTCGTATTCCATGACAAAACTGCACACAAACAAAGTGAGCAACTCAAAAAAAAAAGAGCGTTGCTACTTTCAAACACCCTTTTTGTCTTTTCAGTTCTGTGCCAGCCATCAGAAGCAAATCAACCTGGATCTTCTCCGGACGATGCCTACTAACGTCCACTTCATGTCGGCGAACTGCAAAGGGGTAGAAATTGCCAAATTTTTTGGTCGCTTCGTTTTTTCATTGGTAACTACAATACCCACCCTAAATGTTCAAAAAGCACGAAAAAAACGCGTTTTTGCATTTTTTTCGTTTTTTCTCTGGAACCAGATTGTTTACTACTTTTTATATGGTGTGCTATATGATTGAACTCAACTTCTCGAGCTCTATAACATGATTTATCTATAATTTTGATAAGTTCGATTTTGAGGTCCCCCATCCATCCAATGTCTTGAGGGTACGTATTTAGCAGCGACGCCTGCTATAATTATAACCAGAGGACATACTCTTCTATTAAAAGTGGTCTGTGAAACGTGGAGTAGCTAACATTTCCCGGTATTGGGTGAAAATAAAACCATGGCATTTCTCAGATCGTCCTGGTCACTTCGATACCAGTTTTCTTCATAATGGATGAATTTGACCATGGGTCAAATTCAAATGACAGAGGCTTTTCAAAATGAAGAGTAGCCGACATCAGATGATTTCTGTTCTCAGGAATTGGTGTGCCTGTTCTCCAGAAAAATTACCTCCCCATAACTTGAAAATTAGTGATTTGAGTTAAAAAGAAAAGGTTATATAATCGTTTGGAGTCCTGTACGCGCCATGTTTTTACATAGAGCATGGGTTTTCTTGCTTTTTCGAGTGAGAATTCCGATGATCAGGGAGGAGCCATGCAGTTTCGAAAGTATTCGTACTGAACTCTTTGTAAACGACACTGACTGTAAAAAATTCGGACTAACCCCGATAACGTTCCAAAGCACAGTAGACAAAATTTTGACCTATGCATTTAAAGTGAACATCCGAAAACCTACATAGTTCGAATCCGTTTTCAAAAAACTACTCAGTCATATGAAAATCGATCCACAAAGTTCACTTCAAGTTCGCACCTTTAGCACCGCTTTTCTTCCCTTCCCATTCTCTCGGCCACCCTACTGGCTCTCCAGCTCAGATGTTTCGTTTCTACCGATATTAGTCATACCTTAAAGTTTTTTGCGTGTAATCCGTATAATTTTGAATACTTGCACCATTTTCAAGTTCATCAGTAAGTTAAGGTAGCGGCTACATTTGAATGTGTGGGTTGTAAAACTGTTTACGACTGCGGCACCATTAATAGGTAGGCTATCGTCGAGGTGCGAAGAAACTCCCTAGGTAAATACTGCAAGAGCCGCAGAGGTCGCGGGAGAACACCGTATCCTGGCTAGCTACGCTGGATAGCCGACTGGAGGACTTCAAAATCGAACTTATCGAAATTTCAGATGAACCATGTTATAGAGCTCGAGGATTTGAGCTCAACCATATAGCACACTATATAAAAAATTGTAAATCAACCTAGTTACAGGGAGAAAACGAGAAAAACGCAAAAACGCGTTTTTCCGTGTTTTTCGAAAATTTTGAGTGGGTATCGTAGCCACTGCTCAACTGCTAGCAACAAATTTCACAAAGTGTAGTTTATAGTGAAGACTATCAGTGTTATTTCTCTGCAACTTCGAACGATACTTTTTGCTCCTCCTTCAGTGAATAACATTGAGAATTATTAAGATAAGGAACTAGTTTCAGGTGTCACAGCTTCAACAAGTATTACGTGCATTTTGCTTACACAACACATCGCTCGGATACTGTCAAGGAATGAACTTTCTGGCCTCAACCGCTTTGCTATTTATTGGGCCTGAGGTGTGACTCATGAATCTTCCACCCCTATTAAAGGCACAATTCACGGAAAAATGGTTTCGGAGATTTGCACATGGTTTGTATTCGATGCCCCCTCTGATACCAATTGTGCAGGAATGAGGTCTGCATAGGGCACAATAAGGGGTCGGAGAGTGAGCCACGGTCGCCTTCCGCCCCTCGCTAGGCTGACTACGAAGTCTAATTGCCGTTCACCACTTTCGCATTGGAGCGAGGTTGGTGAAAAATCGATAAGCTGGTTGGCAAATTGCCAGAGACGGTCAGCTGGTCGACCGCCTCCTTTTGGTACAAGTATCGGCTGTATTTCTACTATTCTACTAATGTTCTGCTCTGTTCCGTTCTAGTAAATTATTCTCAGCCGTCATCAAAAGGATCAGGCACAATAATCTCAAAATCTTAATATCGTCAGTAGAATAAATAATATTAACGAAGAAGTCAAAATCAGCCGGTTGAACGTGTTGTGTGCAATGGCAGACATTACGTCCATTCGTCTACTCGCCTAAAAATTCCCTTAACCGCCGTTTTTTCATTATGAAACTCGTCCAACCCCTTTTTCTCCTTTTTTTTTTGACCGTTTATATTTCTTTTTTTAGCTGTTTTTCGCGTTTTATGCTTTACCATTGTCCTAATGTAGGCCTTACCTATCACTCTCTGTGAAATACCGGATACCCCTAAATTATCGTAAACGGTACCTTTAAACTTGCTGATCTTTCATAAGCTATTAAGGATGCGTTCTGGTTTCTTGTCGCGATGACAGAATATTTCCATGACAAGAGCTATTTTGACGACAATCTCGCTGGTGCACAGGCAGATCAGGTACGATTAGTTCATTTTTACAGTCTCTCTGGACTGCTGCTCACAAAGGCAGAGGTTGCTCGAGGGTGAACCTCGGTTGCTTATGAGCCAGGCAATAACAGAGAGTGGGCAGAGCGAGCTCACTTTGATACGCCAACCGCTTTGCAAAATTCAAGAATTACAGAAACTTCAGACCTTAGAACTCAGAACTTAGCTTGCTCTACCCGTACATACAGTAGCGCTCAAAAGTCTTCGGTGGAATAGTTCTTAAGCCGTACTTTTCAGTCGTAACTCCTTTCCTACTGGTTCTAATCAAGCGAAATTTCGATATGTGCAGCATGGGTGTATTGTGAATATTTTCCACTAAATAAAAACTTGCAATGTGATCATGTTCCAGATATTCCAAAGAACATGAACTCAAAATCGACTGAAAATACAGATGATGGTCCCTCTAGAATCTCTTTCCTTTTTGACATGCCTAAAGTGTACACTCTAGTTAAACATATCCAAATGTTGCGCGATTCGGTCTACTAGGAAAAAAGATGTGAACAAAAAAGCGTCAAAGCATTTCACCGGAGAGTTTTGAGCGCTACTGTACCTTACACATCCTTTATCCTCGAATACAGGTCAGTGTTTAGACAATAGCAAGTTGGTGGGATAATCAAATACTCAATTGTTGCCAGGTAGAAAAGTAGCTAGTTAATTCACCGACTATTTACTTTTCTTTAGGTAGCTAGAGCCTGATCTTCAACATATCTGTGATTTGCAACTTGAGCCTTTTTTTCAGGAAGTCTTGAAAGAACTGCTAGTAGATCAGTTCCCCCTTATTGCTGCACATCTAAACTCCTTGGATATCGATCTAGCGACTATCACCTTGAATTGGTTCTTAGCTCTGTTTTTCGATGCTGTTCCATTCAACGTGAGATTTTTCTTAAATGAAAGGCAAACAAAGGTTGCATCAGAAAAAAAGGACTGCTTTGATTACCTCGAACTTCTGAAGAATTAGCCAAACTTGGTGAAAAGAAAATGAAGAACAGTTTGATTACATGAAGTTATAATAGCAAACCATTCACAAGAATTGCCTGAATATGAAGTTGTCCTACATCTGTATCGCTTTTTTCAAGTGGTTCACTCTTTCACAGACTTTGCTCCGCATATGGGACTGCTTTCTTCTCGAGGGACCAAAGGTTCTATTTCGATTCGCTCTGGCTTTACTTGGTGAGTAAATTCTCTGTTGAAAGATTTTCGAAGCGCATTGGGATTTGGGTGGTAACGGAGTTATTTCCGGAGTGCAATCAACAACTAACAAAGTCAACAGACTAAGCCAAGGCGCGAGTAATACATTTATTCTGGTATAGCTGCGCGCTTTGAGCCGATAGAGGACAATGCCAACTGATTATGGTTAGTAAAGATAAGTAATTTTTTTGTCAGAAACCCGGGTCGGCCGTTCACTGAACGACGTGGATGGGCACGTCGTTTCGTACCCAGCTGACTTTTTCGGAGTCATAAGTGGAAAAATCACCAACGTAGCAGATAGTTACGATCCACATAGTTAAATTGCACTTTATTTCTGAGTTTGTTTGCTCGTTATTTTCGCAAAGGGATGTTTATTATTATCTGCATTTGGAAACATTTCTGTGATCAATGCGGCCTTCATTAAGGGCTGAATCAAAACGAGATTCTTGCACGTGGAGACACCATCGGAATAATGAAGGTGATCAAGGCAGCTGTACGGCTTACCTACGATGTGGACGGATTTTTTAAGGCTTGTCGTTCCCATAGCTCGAAAGCCTCTTTAGATATATTTCATTTCTTGCTAGAAAATCTTTTCGTGCTGAAAAAATTAATTGACTCACTTTGAGGGCCAGTGGTGTCACGCGATACCATGCCATAACTCTTTCGCGCTATCTTGACTTCGCACAAGTCTGCCAGATAATCGAAAAAGGAAATAATCGCGGTGCTAAGTGGGTTGGGGGGGGGGGG
>UZAF01016874.1:36889-61694 GCA_900617895.1 Haemonchus placei
TATTATATTATATTATATTATATTATATTATATTATATTATATTATATTATATTATATTATATTATATTATATATTATATTATATTATATTATATTATATTATACCAGTTGGACTATGCACGCTAACGTGTGCACAATGCCATGCCCACTACCGCTTACCTGCGACTTGTTAGAGGACCAATATAAACAGTACCGGTTGACTTCCCCTTTCAAAACCGTTTCCCCATCAGGTAATCTTTTCCAATTAGAACGATCTGATGCCGTTTCCTGGGTATTGATCCCTTGACACTAGTAGGTGATCGTGGAGTTGTTTCCATTCTAACTTCCTCTAGTTCGTAGGGGGTATGATTGTCCTGCGTCGTGGGAGGCGAGTTGTGATTTTCAGTCTGTGACGTCATAAATAGTCTGGGTATTAATCAACGGACCAATATTACGAGCATCGGTTGACTTTCCATATCACAACTGTTCTCTCACCGCGCTCATGTGACCTTCACGCTCTTAATCGTGCCTACGTGACTTTTGAGAGGACACACAATCGGACATACAGGCAGACACGCAAAGTTAGCCCTTTATATATAGAGAGGATTGTATTATATTATATTATTATATACCGTATCACATTATGTCATATTTTTATTATAATATTTTATATTACCAGTCGGATCGCCTGACCAATACCGGGCTCTTTGGGGTTGGAATGTCTTACTGAGGTCTATCCTTACTTCTTCCTTTTAACTACTGAAAAAATGAGCAGTCAGTAGAAGCCCTTTATCGAATGGTACAAACTGACAGTTGCTATACTTATACTTGGCAGTTATTGACTACTGACAATTATATATTATATTGTATTGCGTGTATCACATATCCACGACCGCTTATCTACAATGAAATTCGCCTCCGAAATGTGTATATTCGACATATTGTGATGAGATGATGCTTTCTGAAGCGTTCGAGGAAATTTGTGAATATGACGCTCACTCGATGCCACTAATTGAATTTTCTCGAAGGTTGACTACACCGTGCCTGAAGTATGGAACGCTACCATGTAGTTGGCAAAGCAAACCGTTATCATTTGATATTGACTTTTCGACTCCATTTGACATCAGCGTTTCCATCTCAATCCTACCTCAAGCGAGCTCCGGTACCGCCTCCTTCGGTAACCAAGAGTAGAGCTCGATCGATGGATACGGAGCACGCCATTTTTTCGTTTAGTGTATTCGTCACGAGACACCATCGGGCCGACGGCCATTGAGTGTTTGTATGCGCTCACCTCTGCACTTGCGTGTATCTCTAAGCCCCAAGCGCTGTTCTTTTCTCAGCGCGTTAGATGATGCTAACTGCATGTTCATCTTTATTGCGGGGATTGCAAGTCTCAGAGGCAAAAATCAAGGCATGAAGGACGGCGGTCGAAATGTAGCCGGATCTTCTTTGCCTTCTTTACTATTCTCTCGGAGCTCTCGAATGCAGCTCCTTCTGCTCTGCTCCGGATCTGGTCATTCATCATAATGGTTTCTCGACCTAGATGAAGGTAGCTGTTGAAACAAAGATATTCGTCCTTTCACATAGTAGGTATCATGTACCAGTTTGTTTGTTATGAACATCGTCTTCTTAAGTTCAGTCGTAAGCCGATGTTCTACCACAGTTAACAAATTGGCAGGCATTCTTTTCGTCAGCTCGGTGTTCCTGCTTGTAAGGACGATGTTGTTAGCGGTGATGCAGGTAGCGGCCCTCAAACGTAACTCTCATGTCTTCTCATTCCGAGAATGCATGATGTTTCCCTGTGGCCTTGTAATGCTTGAGCGGATGGTATTGCCCTGCCAACCCCTCTTTTCACGCTGATAAGACTTACTTTAGAGTGGCGTGATCCCGGTCGCGAACTTGTTTTAGGGTCCACGTAGCGTCTTTTCATATTGAGAAGGAACACCCTAAATGGCCGAGGCTACAATAGCCATTCCAGTCTTAGTGGTATCAAAATTTGCTTCGAGTAGATGAGCGTGAAACATCACGGCTATTGTATTCCCGCAAGACATCAAAGAGCCTTGAAATGGCATAAAAATGATAGTTCGTACTGAACCCTCTACCAAACCCTGTTTCTCGCGTGGCTGCCCCTTATAACTCGTGTGGGAAGTTTATAGATTACAGAGAGGAACGCAAAGAGCCTAGCCAGGGTTCGCTCTGACGATGACTAATGGAAGGTTCTCTAGATGCTATGGTTCAATCCGACGCGCGCCGTGCAGCTTTTAATCGACGCAAGATCGAGTTTAGGAAGGGAGAACTGAGAGAACGACATATTCATTCTGCCTAAGATGATAAGCGAGTAGGTAGTCAGCGCTGTTGAAGAGATTGGCGTAGAATTGTTAGGTGACATTCTCCTTTGCCTTCCGACATGTAGTAGCTGCCGTCTGGGCGACCAGAGAAACTACTGGTTTTATAACTTTCCAAGGCCAGCCGCGCCCTGCAAATGCTCCTCCGGCCTCGAGGGCTCTCTTCGAGATCCTTCTTTACAACTCCCTTATATAGCTTCGCAAGTTCGTCCATTTGCTGTTAGTTGCCTGCAGGTCGCGTGAATCCACAGTGCTGGCGTATGAGCTCAAAAGTCTTCAAGGAAAGGCGTCTCCCGTTAACTCAAAGACTTATTTTCTAGCACTAGCGTGAAGGTATTCAACGAAGTGGATGTGTTCTCCTCTATGTTGTCAATAACGGAATCCTCCCAGAGACTCGCAAAGTGAGCGAAGTGATCCCAATTGATGAGTATCTTGAGGTTTTGTATTCTGAGCTTCGCAGTCCTTCGTCCTTACATTGGAAAGCAGGGCTTGGGGAGGGGGAGACGCGTAGCACGTCGGTTTAACAGCGACGTCAGTCAGGCAAACTTGTGGTGCCAGGTGGCTCCCAAATCCATCGCAAATGATGGCTTGTGGTACTGCGGATTACCACTGCTGGTGTGGATCGGCATAATAAACAGGTCTTTCACTGCTCATTCCAATCCATTCAATTCCGAGTCTCAAAGTGAAGCTCTTCAGCCTTTGGTCAAGAAGCAATCCTGTTGATTAAATCCACGACGATGATCTTGGAGGATCTGCGGTACTCCCCAAAAGAATCCAACACTTCCACCTCGTAACTCCATGTTGGTGCCTAGGCAAAGTAGATTGTTAGAGCTGGGGCTGAACCACATTCTCTCGATCGCAACACCTGATTCAGGTCGTCAGACTTCGGCACGAATGATTGTTAATGGCCATGTGCATTTTGACGATTTCGCCTACACCAGTGACCCTCTGCTGTCAAGTTTTGTTCCTCTCTGATCTCGAAAACAGCATGCAGCGGGCGATACCTTCTCGTCTCGGTTATTGGTATGACGGATACTAGATCTTTATAGCTTGCATCATCAGGTTTTCAATGCACGGTCCCGGTGCAAGCGTTAGTGCATTGGAAATGGGAACGTCCTATTCCATCGCCCACGAAGCTAGGTGACGTTGCGCGGGGCCCAGCCCACTGCTATCTCGAGGTGGTCACGTTAGAATCTTGTATAGGTTGTGCGATTTGCGTGCGGACATTTAACTTTTCTTCGGTGGTGCAGCGATTTTACACGTTTCCAGATGGGAATCTCCACCACATCGCCTTAGTGCTTAATTTTCCAGATCCTCCGTTTTCTCTACAAACAGATTTGTGGCAACCTTGGCATTTTAAATGGTAAGTAAGCTGACATAGTCTTCTTCTTAGGCTCCACACCTGTTGTCGTAAAGATGCAGTGACACGACCCTTCTTGTGAGGTCTCAGGAAGAACATTAGATCGTTTTATTTTCTGAAACATGAAGAGGCAGTTTTTCCTGATTTTTCTAAGCAAATATTTCCGTAGGCAACTTTGTTCTTCGAAGGTGAGTCTACTCTTTCAAATTTTTTGTTCCCCATTCTGTATCTAAATACATACAGAATGAGGAACAAGTAGATAAAGTGTAAGGACAGACAAAAAAGAGAATATATTAGAAAATACCTACATTGTCTCGTGATATATTCTTTTACTTCGCAAGGGCATTCTAAGCTGTATTCAAATACCTGCGTGCTGGAAAGAAATTTAGACTGGAACACTGCATTAAAACGCAATCTCGGGATGATGACGTGGTGCGCCACGCACTACTTGCAAACAGACAACGGTAGAGTCGAAGAGCACCCCGCTAAAAGTACAGATCGTCATCTTAGCCCCTCATATTTTGAGCAGCCTGTTTAGGCCCTGAAATTATGTACAGCAGCCTCTCCCTTTTTCTAACCCAACGGTGCCGTATTGGGGGTTCCCTCAGATTCAGGGGAATTATAGCATGCTCTGACGTAGGAGCTGACCAAACTGCGGGTATCTTTCCAAGCTATCCTATAATAAACATAGGGCTCAATTAATGGATGCAACCCCGAATCGCCTGTCAAACTTTCTAGTCACTTGAGTGCATGCCTTCGTCTGAGATGATATGCAAGATACCAATCGCACACGCAGACTCTCCATTATGTATGCATGAGTACACCTGCAAGGATACCGGCATCCTGAATATACTCAACACAGAAGAAACAGGAAGTTTTTTCCCGTTCAACAACCCGCTTCTCTGGGCAAAGACGAGCAACTTTTTTTTCGCGGTCCACTTCCCCTATCCAACAGCTTGGGCCGCCTCACCAACTAACTAGAGAACCTTTTATACACTTAAATGTAAATTTTCTCTTCTAGTACTCTCACGACGGTGTCCACAACATACGTGGCTTGTTCGAGCGCTGGAGGCAGCACACCTTTTTTTGAGAAAGTAAGTTGACCATCAATAATATGTTAAACTCCAAACCATATCCTATCGAACCATATTCACACAATCGTGCGTCATGCTATTGCACAGATTTCGTGTCTTGCTGCGTCACCCTTGGGGATCTTCCTCTGTACTGCGAATTCAACCCTCTTGCAATTATGGTCTCATGGCGACTGCCAGCTTCTCTTTGATGTCGCTTTTGATCACAGAAGAAGGTGAGAAATGTGCGACCTTTAGAGTTAGATAGTCCTGGCGGCTGAGTTTCATCTAGTAGTAAAGATATCATGAGTGGCAGGAATATATATACAGCTAGGATGCTGAACGCCGTTACGACTCCCAACAGAGGTTGAATGCATAGGTGCTCCCATATAAGACCGAAGATCTTGTCAGTCCTCCACATGCCATACCCATTGATGAACCTAAAAAATGATCAGACTAGATAAGCTCGTATATGCCATAGTCTCCTGCTACTGTCCCTACCAACATTTTCTATTTTTAGATCTTCTGGATCAGTGTCGGAAGACGGAAACTGCTTTTTTGTTTCAAGCTTAACTTACTTCGATGATATGGTTTGGACAGGAACTTCAGATGGATACGTTATACTATACTCCGTCGGTAGAAATGCGAAAAGAAATGCTCCAAAGTACAGTCTGAAAAAGTACGGTCCTTATCAGTCAGTTCGCTGTTTTATAGAATATCAAAACTTATGTACTCCCGAATTTTTTTTCATAGGCGCGAGCTGGAGGTAGAACTGGATTTGCAAGCTAAACCTCTTTCCAACTTTCAATGATTTCCGACTTACACATATGGCTAGAAAGGCGATTCTCATTCCGATTACCGAAAGAAGGCCTTTTCTTGAATTGTGTTCTTAGGGTTGCTCTCATATGCCGTGACAGATCAATGTCCAACTAGTTCCTGTGTCAGTTCATGCCTTGCAGATACCACCTTGACCTCGACTCCCACCGGAGTTCCGCGTACTATAACGCCCCTACCACTAGAGGCTCGTATGCTGTTCCGTTCTAGAACGGTTTAGGTTAATTTCAGGTATCCAACTGGATGCCGACTGTCACCTGAGGGAGCTTGCGGTGTAGTTAATCGATCTCAAATGTGCTACATTCCAACGGACGAAGAAGCCAGGGGAGAAGAAATAATGTCTTTAGCCGAAGGAGTTCGAAGACCAAGTCGTGTTTCAATAAGCATAGATGTTGGTACGCAGCAGTATATTGGTATGTGTATTCTCTAAGGATTTTTTTTCTGAGTTCTGATGTATTGTGCAAGAAAATCACGCATTGTGAAAGTCTCGTCATTATATTTTACTCGGAGACGTGGTATTAGTCCTCTCAAAGGCGCTATTCACAATAATTTTGTTGTATCGAGTTTTACACGTACAGCGAAGGTGATGGTTTGAACGAGCTGTCTAGCGGTGTGTGGCGTTGCACACATCTTTCTATAACCAGCTGCCTGGGTGCATCGTGTGCGTCCCAGTGGGAATGGTGCAACCTCTGAAGCTTTTACAACGCCGTGAAAACTTGTCGACTTCTGGAAGCGTGCAACCCCACAGCGTCCCTTTTGCTACTCTTGAGGTCACAGTTTCATCCTAGGGAAAATTCTCAAAAACATTTCTATCGCGAACGGTGCCTTTGAACGGGTTGAGGTGGACTACGGCAATTAATCAGCAACCTACCTGCATCAGTTTTGAAGGGAATGTCTTGATATGTGACGAATTTTCAGAGCGATTGCAACACAAAATTGAAGGATAACCTTTTGGCATCGAGCATATCCGCTTCGGGATGCATCACTAAATCTATCTTCATTCATAATCGTAGTGTCGTATTTACCTTACACAATGATTTGTGTGAAGCTTGATAAGTATAAGTAGTTTTGTTCTGATTCGACGACATGTGGTGAAAGCGTTATTAAGCCGTAGGCCAGTGATCCCTGTGATTGTTCGAAACCTTGAAAATTTTAATCTGAAGCACATATAAGGTTTAATTCAAGTTTTCTCCTTTTCGACACTTATTTCAAGCTTCTCAGTAATTTGTTACGCTTGAAACCATCTTGCCCCACCTCAGAAGGGAAGTGAATATAATATCATTCTGTCCTCTGTTTAATTCAAGTCACACTATAATGAGCAGAAACAAGCGCCTTCACAACTCGGAGGAGCAGAATTTAATTTTGAAGTCCTCCGTCCATCAAAGTTTTCGAGGGTACGTCGTTAGCTACGCTATATTTGTTGCCAAATGGTCCTTTGCTACTGAAAGTAGTCGGTGAGCTGTGGAGTAGTCAAAGTTTTCCAGTTGGATAAAAATCAGATCATCGCATTCTCTAGGATATACTGACCATTTAGATAGCCATTTTCTCCAATATGATTGGATTTTGTCATGCTTCAATTTCAATGATCGCCTTTCTAAATTGAAAGGTAGCAAGTGCGAGTTGACTCCTGTCCTTAGTGAATGATAGGTCTACACTTCAGAAATAGCACTTCTTTGACGCTTGCAAATTGTACGTTGAGTTCAAGAGCAAAAATTATGAAAGTGTCCAGAACTCGATACGCGGCGTGCTATTTCTTTTCTCGCGTGAGATTTCCGACGTTAAGGGTGATGCTAAGCGCTGACTTCTAAGCAACTTGATTTTCATACTGAATTCTCTGTGACCAACCAACATGTAAGAAGTAGTTACTTGACTAGAACCTTTTATGGGCTTCCCACATCGCCTCAAAGCGCAAGTAACTGGATTTTATTTTTTCACGAATGAAGTAAACCTCCGAAAACCTACACAGTTCGAATCCATTGTCAAAAAGCTACTTAGCTATATTGAAATCTATCCTTAAATAACTTTGGGTTGACAGGATCAACGCCGCTTTTCTATCCTTCCCATTCTCCCGGCCACCCAATTGACTCTCCGGCTCAGCTGGCCGAGATAGAGTATTGGTCGAACATGCTGCGTGGTGCGCCACCAACTAAATGGATTTCGTACTGCTAATTGAATGGATGCAGCATCTTAAACAAGCCCTTTCAATGAAGCAGATCACTCTACGGATCAAGATGTTTTTTTTCTACCGAGATTGAGTCATCACCTGTATCACCTTTCGTCCCGTTGATCATCGACTTCGTCGAGCGGGCGCCAGTAACGTCTCAGTTCGTCCCCGTCACGAGCTAGAGTGGTCCAGTGAATCGACCTGGTTTAAGGACACGAGGTTCGCCATTCCTTTCGTTCAGAGTTTTCGTGAAGAAGTCTGACCATCTCGTTGGCGGCCTTCCTGGAGTTCGTTTGATGTTCCGAGGGATCCAGTCAGTAACCGCCCTGGTCCAACGATCATCACTATATCGCATAACGTGTTCGGCCCACCTGATTTTCGATTTCTTGGCGTAATCAACGGCATCGGTGATCTTCAATCGTTGACGGAGCTCGGAACTCCAGATTTCCTTCTGCACTTGCGTGTATAGAGAAATTCCGAGAATCGTCCTTTCCAAAGCGCGTTGAGTAACGCTGACAGCATGCTCATCCTGCTTTCGTAGAGTCCAAGTCTCCGAGGCGTACGTCAAAGCAGGAAGAACAGCAGTGTCGAAAAGGTGAGCGCGGAGCCGGATGTTCTTTGTCTTCTTCACTACTCCCTCGATATTCCTAAATGCTCCCCACGCGGCGCGTTTCCTTCTGCACAGCTCTGGANTCGGAACTCCAGATTTCCTTCTGCACTTGCGTGTATAGAGAAATTCCGAGAATCGTCCTTTCCAAAGCGCGTTGAGTAACGCTGACAGCATGCTCATCCTGCTTTCGTAGAGTCCAAGTCTCCGAGGCGTACGTCAAAGCAGGAAGAACAGCAGTGTCGAAAAGGTGAGCGCGGAGCCGGATGTTCTTTGTCTTCTTCACTACTCCCTCGATATTCCTAAATGCTCCCCACGCGGCGCGTTTCCTTCTGCACAGCTCTGGAGCTAAGTCGTCCATCAGGTTGACTCCCGACCTAGATACACATAGCTAGAGCATTCGGAGATACTCGTTCCGTTTAACGTGAAAGGAGCATCAGGTACCAGTTCGTTTTCATGAACGTCGTCTTCGTTAGGTTCAGCCTCAAGCCGATCTTTCCACAGGCACTATCAAACTCGGCCAGCATTCGTTCCGCCTGCTCGATGTTCGGTGTTATAAGCACGATGCCGTTTGCAAAGCGGAGGTGAAGTAGGAAGCGGCCGTCGACCCTCACTCCCATGTCTTCCCATTCCAAATGACGCATGATATTTTCGAGAGCGGCACTGAAAAGTTTGGGCGAAATAGTATCGCCTTGCGGGACACCTCTCTTCACGTTGACAATGACTTCCTTGTAGAATGGTGAAATCCTGATCGTGAAGTTATCGCAGAGCTCACGAACCATTATTACATATCGAGTAGGAGCATCCTGGTTGCCCAGGGCTTCAATCACATCTTCTGTCTCAACGGTGTCGAAGACTTTCTTCAAATCGATGATCGAAAAACATAACGGCATTCTGTACTCTCGTGATACTTCAGTGAGTGTTGTAACGGTGTGGATGTGATCGATTGTACTGAATCCTCTCCGAAACTCCGCTTGCTCGCACAGCTGTGCTTCATCTAATATTCTGCCAATCCTGTCCAGGATGACACGAGTGAAAAGCTTGTAGATTACAGACAGCAGGCAGATTGGGCGATAATTGCCAATATCGTCTGGATCTCTCTTTTTGTACAGCAACATAGTCTTGCTAGTTTTCCACGACGTGGGCACTTTGCATTCCGACAGGTACCGTGTGAAGAGCCTAGCCAGAGTTTTGATTATGACTGGTGGCATACATCTTCAGATGTTCTGGTTTGATCCTATCGGGACCGGGCGCTGTGCAGTTCTTCATCGAACTGATGGCATGTCGCATTTCGGAAGGGAGAACCAAAGGAGCGATATATTCGTCTTGCCTAAGATGGTGAGCAGGCAGGAAGACGTGGCTGTCGAAGAGATCCGAGTAGGAGTCGTAAATGACCTTCTCCATTGCCCTCCGGGATGCAGTAACGGTTCCATCAGGACGGCGAAGGGAAGTCATCTTGGTCTTGCAATTGGCGAAGGTCCGTCGGGCTTTGCGAATGCTCTTTCCGGCCTCGGCGGCTTCGTCCATGACTGCTGCTCTTATCCCTTCCAGATCTTCCTTTATCGCTTCTTTGCATAGCTTCGCAAGTTCGGACGTTTGTTGATACTTGCGTGTAGCTCGCGCGATTCCACGCGGGCGTATCAGCTCGAGAGTCTTCGAAGAGAGTCGTCTCTTGGCTACTTGTAGACTCTCAGCTTTCGTAGCACTATCGTGAAGATGCTCGACGAGCCGGTTGTATTCTTCGTCGATGTTGTCGGTAACGGAATCCTTCCATTTACTCCCAAGGAGAGAGAAGTGGTTCCAGTTGATGGAGGTCCTGTGACTTCGTTTCCTAAACTTCATAGCTCTCTCTCCACGCACTGAGAAGCAGAATCTAGAGCGGAGGAGACAATGGTCCGATCCCGTGTAGAGCTTCGGAACAAGAGCGACGTCGGTCAGGCAAAATCTCCGATTGAAGTTGATGTGGTCTATTTCATTATGGAACTGTCCACCAGGTGACTCCCATGTCCATCTTGAAAGAGAGGGCTTCTGGAACTGCGAGTTACCATGGATGGTGTGGGTNAGCCTTTCACCCTGCTCATTCCATTCCACTCCAAGAGTCCCGATGTGAAGCTCTCCAGCCGTTCTTCTGGGGCTATTCTTGGCGTTAAAATCACCGACAATGACCTTGAAAAAAGTGTGGTCTTCTCTGTAGAGCCTCTCCAGATCCACATAAAACGCTTCCAACTCCTCTTCTTCGTAAGTCGATGTTGTTGCGTAAGCAACGAAGATGGTTAGAGCTGGGGTTGAGCCACATCTTCTTAATCGCTAACGTCCGATTCGGGTTGTTAAGCCTTCGTACGAATCGATGTTCATATCCAAGTGCGAGGACACCTACGCCGCCGACGCCTCTACTGTCCCATGTTCCAAGGGACAGTTCTTCTCCAGTCTCAAATACAGCGTGCAGCGCGCGATGCCTTCTCGTCTCGGCCAGTCCGATGACGTCGTACTTGATCTTCCTAGCTAGCATCATCAGGTCTTCTATACATGCTTCCGATGCAAGCGTCCGTGCGTTGAAAGCACAGACCGCCATCCTAGTCCTTCTCCTTTTGAGCAGCCTGTTTCGGCCCTGAGATTTTAGCAGCCTCTCCCGAGCAGTCCTACCCAACGCTGCCGTATTGAGGGCTCCCTCAGGCTCAGGGGAATGAGGCCCATTTCTATTACTGTTTTTGGCGTGCAGATATCCAACGTGCAGCTTGCCAGGCTCTGATGTGGGGCAATTGACTCCGGGGGCTTGCCAGGCTATCCCGAAGTGGGCAAGGGGCTTTGTTTTTGGAGGCGGCCCCGAATTGCCTCCCAGATACTTCCCAGTCACTCGAATGTAAGCTTTAGGGCGAGTCGATGGGCAGAATACCAACTGCACCCACAGACTCGGCACACACGTATGCGTGGATCGCCTGCTAGGAACAGAGGGCATATCGACTCAGCACAGCAGAATCAAGGGGTCCATCTCCTGAATCCACCTGCGTCTCTGGGCAAGTACCGGTGACTTTTGGTCGGCGATTAATTTCCCTGTCCGCTACCTGGGGACGCCCTACGTAACCTCGTCACTAACCGGCTGGGGATCCTTCAGTGAGAGAGAACCCTCAGTGAAGGAGATCCGTAGAGTCATACTTTCGAAATTCATTTTATTAAATGACGGTCTTACTTCTAATTCGAATCTGTATTGCCTCCACCTTACATGTGTCTGCGAATCGAACGATAAGTTGTTCTCTCCGAAGAAGCTGTCTTCCAGGTATTGCTCCATGCCCTCTGCGCCTCTTACAGTAACTATCAAGGGAGTTTTTTCGCATGTCCACAATAGCCCACCTATCAATGATGCGTCAGTCATGGAAGTTTTACAAACTACACATTGAAATGCAGCCGCTATCCTCGATCATTGATGAGTTGAAAAACAACGAAAATATTGAACAATACACGAATTGCCGCTACATTGCGAGCCCGAGAACATTCACAAACACTTCAGATAGCTTGCCTTGATGTGGCGAAATGACAGTGCATTCACACATTTCTATTTGTAAATGTCATAGATAAACATTTTTAAATTTCCAGGCATTATATAAGTGCACCGAATTCGTAAAATTGTCAAGCGAGTATATAGGACAGGTCAAAAGCAGGAGCAATGTTCTGTCCACAGTATTACATGCACTAAGTAAAAAAAGACTAAAAGTATAAATATGCCTGTATTTTCACATGCTGGACTTATCATGCATCAGCCAGTTTATTTGGAAGAGACGGCGTATCAATCATTGAAAGGTGTCGTATATAGGTGCTGCAACATTCAATTGGAAGTACAAATTCCTGATGAGCTTGGTTGAAGGCGCCCATCACAGCATGTTCAATCAATACTTTATTTCGGCTAGCTGAGCCGCAGAGCCATTTGGGTGGCCGAGAGATTGGGAAATGTAGAAAAGCGTTACCGAAGGTATAAATTCAAAATGAAAGTTGTGGATCGATTTTAATATCACCAAGCAGCTTTCTAAAAATGGATCAGAACTAAGGAAGTTTTCGGAGATTTACTTCATTAGAAAGTAATAAAATTCAGTTACCTCCGCTGGGGTAATGCCGAGCCCATATAATGCCTAAATTTCTAGATAATTAAGTATTCCCTACAATTAGGGATTGTTTATAAAGAGTTCAGTATGAATGCTTTTGAATCAGTGCTTAACTTCTCCCTGAACATAGGGAGTCCTCTTTCTGAACACAAAATAAGAAAGGTACCGGGCTTTGATTTAATAGCTTTTTTTTGCACTCAGGCAAACAATTTGCAAACTTCAAAAAAAAGCGATTTTTAAGGTGTAGGCCTATCATTCACTGAAGGCAGGGATATCTCGCACTTGCGACCCTTCAACTTAAAAAGCCATTGCCATGAATTGGCGCAAGACCAAATGCAACCATTTTAGAGGAAGTTGTTATAGAAATGATCAGTAACCTAAAGGAAGCGATGATCTGATTTTCATCTAACTGGAGAATTTCAGACTCCACAGTTCATTGACTACTTTTAATGGAAGCGAGTTTCTTCTAATTACAATAATTATAGCGAGCTTCGTTGCAAATGGCGTGCCCTCAACTTTTTGAGAAAAAAAATTTTCACAACTTTGTTCGAGAAGCTGATTTGAACCTTGAACATACCATATGAAAAAAGAAAATCAACGCAGTTATAAAGAAAACGCGAAAAAAAGCGAAGTCGTGATTTTATGTTTGAATTGTTTTCGTGTTTTTTAGAAGACAATGAGGGTATTGTACGTAGTGTACGGTACCGATGTACTTTGTGGGCATGTGTGTAAATGTGATCAGAAAAATGAAAATTACATTGGTTCTCGTTTTTATACACATTTTAGTTTGACTCCAATTTTCCTGTTTATGATTTGAAATCGTGACAGAAAAGATCTAATGAACTTTTAGAAACACTTCACTCTACGTATTATTTCAAATAACGCGATCACTGAAAATTTTTTTGGTGCTAGCGTTATGGGTCCTAATACACAGTAGTTTAGATGACCCGCGATCGCGAAAATCATTCCGAAGGTATTTTTTCGAGTATGCAAGTTCCTTATGAATTATGAGTTCCACTTGATTTTTTATATTTCAAATGGATAGAGTCGAAGCTCATCAAACACCCTCTTACGTTACGTCAGATTTATAAAGATTTTGGAATTTAATGCAATCACATCAGATTGTTCTGTCACACAGAAGTCAGGGAATTTTCAGTTTGCCGCAAATCGTTAGAACGCAAGGAAGAAGGCAGTCATGAGTGCGACGGGTTGGATATTTGTAGCGGCCACGATGGATGTCTGAAAAGAAGGAAAGACGCATTAATAGGGAAGATTCCGGAAAGGCCACCCTTGAGTCTGCAGCGTTTTTCCAGGTTAGACATCCCACTAATTTGACAACCAGTCAAATCACTCACCGACCTGCTCCAAGTTCTTCTTTTTGCGAGGTAGAAAAGCCATTATGATGTCTGCCATCCATCCTTTCCGCCGAGAAAACAATAAAGAGTAGTCGTCCGTCCACAACCCAAGTCGATATTGATCGGTATAAACTGATCGATATCGACCCATGCCTTTTTTGTGGTGATGTTTCCGTCATGTCTCTTCTATTCCTTACAGGTTTGAACGCTTCGCTTCCAGAGGGGGGCGGGAGTTATACACTTTGTGGCAATATGCAGGCATTCATACGTATATCCAGACAAACATACAGTCCAAGCCGATTACACTATGATATAAATTTCAGCATCAGTGGCTGTTGAATCCCATGTAAGTACTCATTTACCATCCGTACCCTTTCAGTATCGAAATTGAGATCAAAGGTCGGCCCGCTTTAGTCAGTCATGGCTTACTGTAGAATCCAAAACAGTATTAGTTGTGTGATTTCATGTCTCAGTCGAGACTATTGACCATTCTGATGAGTAAGAATCTCTCTGAATCCTGTGTCGTCTCAGTGGGGTCCCGACAAATGAAAACATGAGGGATACATCGCGCATCCAGCACTGGCAACTTTCTTCAACTTGAGGATTGTTTTTCTCCATTTTATTTCGAATAACCCCATAACTTTATATTTCAGCTGTTCGTCGAGAGATCACTGTGCACCTAGTTACGATCATAATGCTTTCAGTATTAATTCTGACACTTCTGCTTTCACGATAGGTTCGGTGTCTTCCCTGATGTAAGTTTCTCTCTACAGCTAACTTTTCTAGAATCTACGGGATCGAGGAAAAAGTTAAGCAGACGAATCAGAGAGACGAAGAGGATAAATCCAGCAAGGTGCTGTATCCATTTATTAATTATTACCACTGTAAACGCGCGACCCATGGAAATGCGTCGTTTTGTTTAGGTCGCCAATAGCGTCCAGCAGTAATGTATCCATGGAATATGACGACTTATTTGAAATGTATTCCGATGAAGGTTGACTATTTTCACCGTACTGCTTCCATATACATACGTCTGATCTATCGCTATACCTATTTCCATATACATACGTCTAATCTATCGTCGTACCTGCTTCCAGATTATAATCAAGTTTACGTGCAGAATCCGATCACTGCTATCTCAACAACAACTAAGTTAGGCATGTGTCTTTTGAGAGAATATATAATTCTTCTATCACCTAAAAATGTGTAGCTGTCCGCTCATAATTTAGGGAGTGAATGCAGTTGCTCCTGTGTCAATCCTCTTCGACGTAAAGACCTCGAATTTGATGATCCCGTTGTGTTGGCAATTCCAGGTACAACAGTTTTTAGGCTTTCAATGCTTCGTCAGATCATTTTCTTTTTTTTCCCCAGAGACACTAAGCACGCTTTGCGCATTATATGTTGGTAGCGGAGCATGGCGCGAGAGGGCCCTCATTGGTGGTTATCAGTTTGCTCGACAAATGCTGAGCAACGGGGGGAGGCGCTGTGAAGGGTTCCTCTACCGTTTTGCGTTGCCAACCGAATTCTCGCTCAACAAGAAGAAATTTTCGTTCGATAAAGGATGACATACTATTCCAAATATCCATGCGGAAGAATTTCTCATTCTGTTCATTACGGCTGCAGCACAAAGCACATTCAATGAACATGATTCCAACTTTATGCTTACTTCACCTTATGTCATTTTACTAATTTTATCAATACTGTAGAATCACTGAAGGAAAAACATAAAATAGCATCGCCATCGTCTGATCGGAATGACTCGATTCTGCATGAAGAATTCCAAGAAGTGTGAGTAGAACATATACAAATGTTGCAGTGGTACTGTCTATACACTAAATTAGGTTTATTAGCATTTGGACATTAATGCGTGTCCTGAAAACTCTAATTTACAGAAATTCGAGCTTCGGGCTCACTGTTGTTATGAAACTGAAGATTGCTGATAAGCCTGTTAAGAAAATGGCAACCACAAGGTATACAGATTGATGGGTGATGAACGCTTTTCGAAGTGACACTTTTACAGGATTGGAGATGACGACATGCTGTTGACTTGTGCAGGAAGTTTTTCGGAGGAGGAGTCTCTATTGCTGTGGCGAAAAGAGCCAATATCAGTAGGCATCTAGTGAAACTTTATCAGGGTTTTCGATTGACTATGTAGTGACTGAACCGATTTTTGGGCAGTATTGTAGTTGTAATGATATTTGAGGGCCTTTGGATAAACGACCCGATTCCACCTTTGCCTGTGCGCGATCAAACGTAATGGATAATGGCTGCACAGATCCTCCACGATCAAATAAATATTATTATGTGGGAAGGAAAGTCCTGCGACACAATGAAGGTCTTCTACAAATCATTTCTGAAATTTTTCCGGCCAATCAATTTTCGGAAATATATTTACCAAAGAGGTCAACAACCTTCTATTATCCTTTGAGTAAATCACTGATGCCTTTTATCCAGGAGTGAGGAAGCTGTCACTCAAAGAAGTAATTGACTGCCGTTTTCAGATCACATTAAGTTGCGAATTTTTTTTCAACAACGCGATGCTCAAGAAGACGGAGCGCATGGTAGATGAAAGGGGCAGCACTTGGGGAGTACGACTGATGAACAACCTGGAACCAATTGCAATCGTAGAACTTTGACGCGTGTTCAAAGCGAAATTTCGACGTGCGTTGACCCTCTGTAAGGACCTGATTTACGGTTTTGATCGTCCTTCTTTAATCCCGCTGGCCAAATTTCGGAGTTTATAGAGGTAACCGATAGCTGTGTCCATCTAGTCCGCGTTTAGCAATTCATAGTGGATGGATCCCTTCAACTTCCTTCAAACTAAGGGACGATGCTTGCGTGACTTCGAAGGCTAGTATCTCCTCCAGCGAAGCGATCCAACCGATCGTTGACCCTCGATCGGTGAGCAAAGCCAACATTGAATAGGTTCCTGATAATTTGAGCCGCAACACCCGCGTTTTTCCCTTGGCGTGCTTAATAGAAGGTAATGGTACGAATCGGGTGTTGTCCATTTTTTGACCATAGTGCTGCTAAAGCCCACACGCGTGCCCCTATTTACTCATGTGTTGATTACCTGAGGAATGTCCTACAAGTTTATCACTCTTGCTACCGTGTTCACACCGTTGATACAAATTGTTGACACTTCGTTTTTTTTTGTCGCAGGACTTTTCTTCCAACCTAATACTTATGAAGTAGTATTTGGGTCTATTGATGATGTGTTTTTTAGTAAAAAAAATACCTTTTTAATTGCTTTTTCTTGTCTAGACCTCTTGTCATATATTGCATGATCTATATAAGTATTAGTGTTTTCCACAATCTTGATATCACAGTTGCTCTTCACATAGATTCATATGCCGATGCAAACTACAATATTGAAGTATGAATAGCTGTGCCTAGTCGAACGATTAACTACTTCTGATGACATATAGCGTTGACGCCTTGATTGCTGATTTTTGATTTTAATCTGTTCCAAATGAAGCCTGTGTACGGTATACTGATGGTTTCACAGCTACTTTCGTATTTTCCGAAAAAAAAAACGATTAGCTGTATCTAAGCTGCCGTGGTCTATGTCACACTTTACCATTCGCTGCTTGCCTTCTGCTATTTTTTTGACCGGCGTTTTTTCAAGAGGGGAGGGGGAGCTTGGAACACTAGGGGATGGAGTATTACCCCATTCTGGAAGGACGCGGTGTATCGTGCGGCGAAATTTGCGACGATTCGAACGACTTTGACGCTTATCATTAGGGCACAAACTTGAACTAAATAGGTAAGTAGGGTCAGCTGTTACTACTAATCTACTCTACTTGAAGTTTGTGCCCCAATGGTAAGCGCCAGAGTCGTTCAAATCGCCACGAATTTCAAATTCGTGGCGATTTGAACGACTTCGTTCATCCAAAATTCGGTGAATGCACCAATAACCAGAGCGCTAAAGTGCTCAATCGTCAAACGTAGGGAGGAAACATGCGACTCAAAAAGGGCACCGCATTTCCACGAAAACCAACGGTTCCTGATCCTTGCTGTCAAAGATTCCTTCACCCTTCTGGCTCTTCGTCCCAGACCAGCTCCGTCGTATAGCTCTGCCTCAGCAGTTGGAGAATTCGGGTGGTATATCATCATTTCTGACCCCTGACTTTCCTCAAAGTCGTGAGTCCTAGGTTAGCACGTAGATTTTAGTGATCTGCTCGAGTGAACTTGGTAAACACTATAGTTGAAGAACGATTACTCAAAATATAACACAATTAAGCAGTCATTTGATAGTTTATAGAGAATCAGATATAAAAAGATGGCTGAAGAAATACTTCAACAGGTGAACGAAGAAGGCTGACGGTGGAAAAAAATGAGTTCCTTATAAGTTTCAATTGATCCCAAAGAAGTTCACCGCTCTCATTCCAGCCAGTCGAGCCATTTTTAGTTTGTTATCCTGATGTTACTCTACCCTTTTAGGTCGTGACTTTTCAGAATCTCACTTCTATCTTACTGAATGTGACTTTTGATTACCTTCATATCGAATTAGTCCTCAGTCGAATTACTACTCAGGCTGCCTTTTTTCTCTGCACTTCTGACCTCTCCTTAGCTTTTCGAATATTGGCAAATTCGAGTTTTTATGATCACATGTTATACCCCAAGACACTTCCCGCTATTGCCATAGTTTGAAATCTAGCTTTTTCTCAGAACACTGTGACATCAACACTCCAAGCTCAGGGTCGGAGCATCTATAACTACCCTCGGCAACGGTCCGCATTTGAGTAAAAACGGCTACGCACCTTTCCGTGTCCTTGCTTGAAGAAGTTTTTTTATGCGTCATGTAAGGGACGGGCTATGCCTGAGTGGTAGGGAGGCCCTCCGATGTGCTGTAGGTACGATGCAATTGCACACACTGCTACTGCTATTAGTTAGGAATAATTGCGTCCAAGTTATCGTGAATTCTCGCTATTCCGACAATTGTTCTGTGTCCGGACATTTGGCTATACGTTGGCGGAACCGTTTCGACTAACTCGTCGTCTTCAAGAACCTGAAAGTAATTCGGAGCCCTTGGTCTGTGGCTTACCTGACCAAGCACCCAAACGCACTAGGCTAGTTGCAACTATTCCCAGAAACTTAAACGCCGAAACACTTCTGCCAAGAAACCAACCTTCTGCGGTTCCACCAGCGTTGTCGTCCCACTCTATTTTGTGAACAACATGGGAACAATGAGACACCATTGACGGTCGTGAGATAAGAACTGCGCGGTGATCTCACAGCCCGTAAAAGGGAGTGAATGGCAGAAGTTCACTCGTTATGGTAATGCACTCGTTTCGGTTGTTCAGCTTAGGATTCTGCTCGCGGATGTCTGACGGTACATTTATCAAGACAACACCATTAGTCAAATCCACTCTTGCGATGCGCTGCCGTATTTCTGCGCTAAACGGAAGTCGGAGATGCACCACATTCTTATGGTTTCTCAGCAAGTACCCTTTTGAGCCTGATTTTCTCTGCTTTGTCCCGTAGCCATTCAGGTTTGCAATCCCAGATGCTAGCTTACGTGACACCTCCCACTCCACTTCATGGGAAGCGTTGTCTGAATCGCGAGAATTCGCGATAACCTGATCGCAATTATTCCTACCTAATAGCAGTACCAGTGTGTGCAATTGCATCGTACCTACAGCACATCTGAGAGCCTCCCTACCTCTCAGGCATAGCCCGTCCCTTACATAACGCATAAAACAAACTTCTTCGAGCAAGGGCACGGAAAGGTGCGTAGTCGTTTTTACTCAGATGCGGACCGCTTCCAAGGGTAGTTATAGGTGCTCCGACGACCCTGAGCTTTGAATGTTGATGTCACAGCGTTCTGGGATAAAGCTAGATTTCGAACTATAACAATATCGGAAAGTGTCTTGGGGTAAACATTTGACTATGAAAAACTCGAGTTTGCCAATATTCGAAAAGCAAAGGAAAGATGTAAAAGTGCAAAGAAAAAAGGCAGCCTGAGTAGTAATTCGACTGGGGACTAATTCGATATGAAGGTAATCAAATGTCACATTCAGTAAGATAGAAGTGAGATTCTGAAAAGTCACGACCTAAATGGGTAGAGTAACATCAGGATAACAAACTAAAAATGGCTCGACTGGCTGGAATGCGAGCGGTGACCCTCTTCGGGATCAATTGAAACTTATAAAGAATCCATTTTTTCCACCTTCAGCCTTCTTCGTTCACCTGTTGAGGTATTTCTTCAGCCACCTTTTTATATCTGATTCTCTATAAACTATCAAATGACTGCTCAAAGGCACAGTTCGCGATAATTCAATGGCCCATTGAATTATCGCGAACTGTGCCTTTAATTGTGTTATAATTTTGTGTAATCGTTTTTCAACTAGAGTGTTCACCAAGTTCACTAGAGCAGATCACTAAAATCTACGTGCTGAGCTAGGGCTCACGATTTTGGGAACGGTCAGGGGTCGGAAATGATGATATACTACCCGAATTTTCCAACTGTTGAGGCAGAGCTATACGACGGAGCTGGTCTGGGATGAAGAGCCAGAAGGGTGGAGGAATCTTTAACAGCAGGGATCAGGAACCGATGGTTACTCGTGGAATGCCTTATGTGAGGAGGTGCCACGAAAACATTCGACCGTTAAAGGGAACCTCTAAATATTGAATCAACCAGGAAATGGCTGAATATTATTTTATCATCATGTTCCGCTGTCGGGTTTGTTCTTGCCATACAATACTGCTCCTAATTTTTGTTCAACCGACGGTTTGCGACGGATTAATCCGTCGCAAACCGTCGGTTGAACAAAAATTAGGGGCAGTATTGCAGTGTAACCCAGACTGGTTGAAGACAGTTTTTATTCTTAACTCTCTATGCAGGAATTTCTTCGCCAATTAATTTCATTCGTCAAAGATATTCATGCAAAGATCATGTCTGACCAGCTTCAATTTTACTGTTGACAGATATTCATAATTTGCAGATGACGAATTACGCAAAAGTTGGTGCATTTTTATGACACACTCTCTAGAAGCGAATTTTATTAAATTTTACCAAGTCTTTACGACCCTTTTCAACTCCACATATCTCCTCTCCTCTTTTATCTCCTCCTCTTTTTTACCAGAGGCTATTGAACTACGAACCACTCCATCCACCCCTTTGTAGGCTTCTCACAACTTCAAAAATTTTTAACATCGCCGAAGAGCTGATTAGACTATCCAATGGACCTCTGCCTGCATGAACTTGAGCTTGCAGTACTCTAATACTTGTTCAAAGTGCATTCTTTCTGGACGTATCATTTGCAATACTTTGCATTTAATTGCTGAATACGATATACATATATAATACAATGCTAATGCGATACAGCTCTTTAACTTGAAGGGTTTTTTTTTTCGAGTGATAGAATATTTGTGGTGAGGAAATTACCTTAAAATTCCACTCCTCAACATATCATTCATTCATCATTCATCTACTCAAAGCGACAGTTCACGATAATTCAATTTGCGGGAACGTCAATGGCTTCCCCGCCTCTCGATTGATGTCACGTCATCACGTCAGACGAGTGTCGAGACAATACAGATTGCAACTATTCGTTCTAGGACCACCACACAATCAGCTGGTCGCCGAGTGATGAGGCGGTGTTTTTCTCCCATTCTTTTTTCCTCTGTTATTCTTTTTGCTGCCGCAATCCCTTATTCAAATTCCTACTTCTGGAGGCTTAAAAGGGTGAGTTACTTTGGCTGTTACTACGGTTTTTTGTTTACTTATGCTTAAAGGTTGTGAATTTTTGCTTACCATAGTCTGTTATTCGCACCAGGACCTACACGAACGCAGTGAGACGGAGGACGCGCACTACGTGCGTCCGAGGACGCGCCGACAAGTTGCGCGGCGAAGTTGACTATTTGTACGGCTCTGACGCCAATTTTCGGGGCACAAACTCGAAGGTAGAGTAGTTTAGTAGGGTCAGATGATCCTTCTTATCTGCTCTACTTCGAATTTAGGCTCCAAAGATAGGCGCTATAGTCGTTCAAATCGTCACGAGTTTCTCTGCGAAATTTGCCGCGCGCATCCTCGGAGACAAGTTCGTCCACATACCCCAGTGAGACACATTGTATAGCTCGTCCAAACGCCCCACTCTTCCTCATTTTTCTGGTCCCATTCTCGTCCAGTTCCCTTTTCAGCGGTTTTTCGAAGCCTTTTTTCCACATCGGAAACACCGATTCACGCTGTTTCTCCACCTTCATCGCATTTTTTCGATCTTGTCTTCCATTTTTCATCATAAGCTGGATTACCCAAAATTATCGTGAACTGTGCCTTTAATGTCTTGAGCTGCGGAACGACATGACAATGTGGCTAGCACGTGTAAGAAGTAAACGAACACTGAAATTTAAACAGGATAATCGCAACCCGATCTGTTCTACAAGTCGATAAAAATATCAAATGGACGGCCTATAACAAGTGAAATTGTGAAACAACAGCTCCAGGTGGAAATGAATAGAGAACGATGACGAAAAACTCATAAGATATCAAATAATACTTTAGTCGCAGAACAGCTGCTCATCAATGTTACAACCTACTACACTCACGAAATCATCGAGTTTCATCGTTTTCATCTCTACAGTGATTATACAGTAGAGAAATATCGCCTAGGATACTGGTCGCTGTTTTTGTGAAAAGCAATCGCCATACATTCCTTCAATATTGTTGTGGATCGGGGTTTGAAATTTTCTTTGGTTTTCATAGAAACTCACCACTCACATCTATCTTCACGGGACTATCGTTTTAGCTTAAAAGCAATCGTCCATGTGTAGTATTTATCATGCCAAACGAGAACTGTTTCGTTTTTTTCGAACTGGGTAATTAGACTCCATGAATTTAGGTCCAACCTACATTGTTGAATTGCTAATATTCTGACACTAGTTTTTTGGAACCTACTTAATTGTATTCATACTACTTTGGATGTATTTATACATGCTGCTGTGGGAAAAAAATTTGTCACCGCACATTAACCCATTGACGACCACGACGTTTTGCGGGAAAAGCGCCGCGAGGGACCAGCGCGCTTTTCGTCCACCCGCGCCTGCAGCCCACATGTGGACTTCATGGTCCAGCATGAACATTTTTTGAAATTTATGAGAGAAAATTAAAAGTTTTTAGGAATGTCCCTTCAAATTGGTTCGGTAAGAATGCCCACATGAGTGATTATTGATCTTTATTATAGAACCGGCACTCGTTCTAATGGTCATTCAATTAAGAGCTTAATCATTACCAGAAATCGATTTTGGGAACTTTTATTTGCGTTGCGTTTGGAGCTTTGCGTTTGGTCGATTACAGTGAAAATGCTAATGACGACCGTCTTCTAGAAATGACTTATTTTTTGAAGTTGTTCAGCGAACGAAGAGTTCACCTAGGTAATGTACTCCTTCGAAAAAACACCTTTATAATTGTAAAATTGAAAGATTTTCTAGGACCAGCTGTACCTAGTTTCATTTAGGCCTGATGTAATGTTTTGAGAAGAAAAAATTGTAAAAAAATGGAAGTATTGATGAATAAAACAAAAAATGACAACTGCAGTCCACATGTGGACTGCACGGTCCCACATGGCCGAAAAAGTGCAGTCCACATATGGACTGCATGGTTGTCAATGGGTTAAACTCATGACAACAAGGAAAACTCGCCATTCTCGAAGAGGGCCTCACAAGAACACTACACTTTGTAAAAACTCAGAACTCTGCTCCATATCCACTCGATTCACAGCTTTGTCGGCCTATTTGGTATCACAATTCAATGAAGAGTGAACTTTCTCTAGACAACGCTACCGCAATTTCTGACAGCAATCAGTCAATCGAATGGAGAAAGTCCAACGAGCTTTCTAGCTTCTCCAGCTTAAAATTGTAAAACAGCTCGAACATGATGATAAAGATGAATTGAATTTGACGTAAGGATTAATGGTTCACAATATTAGTTTTTAATAACCAAATAAAAGTTATGAGATGATGATTCCGAGCGAGACTAACGGAGAGACAAAGCCAGAAAAAACTGTGCTGAGTGACAAGCAATAAAACAATCAGCGCAGCATTATCAGACCGATGTTGGTCCTAGGTTACCGAGTGTATGTGTTCCTATTATGCAGTCGAAGTGCACATTGATGTACCCTGCAAGTCAACAAAAATTTGAAAGGATTCAGGAACCCCTGACAATACTTGAAACAAACATGTTATGAAGGTAACCTTCTCAAAAGTCGATCACAAACGGGCCCCGAAGATCTAAAAGCATAAAGCAAGTCAGCAAACGTATCTCAGAGCATTTATCCATGGTCACGCGTTTGATGTTCTCAACACGAATTGGGCGTTTGCGATTAAGAAGATGTGGCTCAACCCCAGCTCTGACCATCTTCGTTGCCTACGCACCAACATCAATCTACGAAGGAGAGGAGTCGGAGGACATTTATATGGATCTGGAGAGGCTCCACAGAGAAGATCACACTTTCTCTGAACAAAAGTCACCGGTACTTGTACAGAGAAGCAGGTGGATTCAGGGGATGGACTCCTTGTTTCTGCTGTGCTGGGTCGATATATCATCTCTTTCTCGCAGGCGTATCCACGCATACGCGTGTGGAGAGACTGTGGGTGGAGATAATATCCTGCCCATCGACTCAGCCAAAAGCTTGCATTCAAGTGACTGGGGAGAATCTAGGACTCGATACGGGGCCGCCTCCGAAAACAAATCCCCTAGTCTACTCCAACTTTGGGATAGCCTGGCAAGCCGCGGAGTCAGCTCCCACGTCAGAGCCTGGCAAGCTGCACGTTGAGTATGTACTCGCAAAAACAGTGAAAGAAATAGGACTCATCCCTGAACTTGAGGGAGCCCCCAATACGGCAGCGGTGGGTAGGACCGCCTGGGAGAGGCTGCTAATATATCAGGGCCAACAAAGGCTGCTTGAAAGGAGGATTAATATGGCGATCTGTACTTTCAACGTACGGACGCTTGCATCGGAAGCGTGCATAGAAGATCTGATGATGCAAGCTAGGAA